>UESW01004809.1:409186-520627 GCA_900491605.1 Calamus simplicifolius
TTTTTTTTTTTTGGGCTGGTTGCTTGGCTTCAATGGTGCGCCTCAGCTCTTCTTATAGTGTGGAAGAATGGAAGGATTGGAGAGGATAAGGCAAAGTGACACATTATTGGGAGCATGGTGAGCATCATATGGCTCCACTTGCGTTTCCGAGCCGTGCAGGACACGGCTTCTAATCCATAAAGTACCGTGTACGATATGGTACTTCAGCCAGGCCACATATGTATATAAGAAATGGTACCAGCCACTCATAGCGAATATTTTTTATCATGTAAATAATTAATCGATATTTTTTCTTTTTTTATGATTAATATTATTTAATTAAGGATAACTCTACTATCTATTTTAATTGGAGATGATAATACATTGAAGGTTTTTTCATATCTGGGCGTCTTGACTGGTTAACTGATCATGATTGGCTTAACGATGTGGACATATAGGTGAAGAATGGATAGAAGGGAGAAGGGGATAAGATAATTGACACAAGTGAAGCACATATTATGGTTCACAGTGCGCCATGTCGCTCCATTTGCTCATTTGAATGACCTCTGACGAACCAAAAAACTTCCATGAATGATTGACTATTAACCATCAACATTCAGCCTTTAAATGGTTAGGCATCTTAAAAATTATTTAGTAACGAATAGGGTAACAAATCAGATAAATAGTTATATCTTAAAAAATAATAATTATTGCAAAAAATAAAGATTAAAAAAGATAAAAGCATGATAAGATGAAAATAAAAATATTTTTTTGATAGGATAAATTATCCTTCTTATGGTATTAGCCATTCTATGGCATAAAATTTTATTATATCCTCGAGGAATAAATAAGAAGGATTAAAAAAATCTTTACTCCCTCCTGATTTAGTGTGTCAAACACACAGCGTAAGGAGATGGAGAGGAATGGATAGAAAAGATAAATTTGAGGGAAAGTTTGGCTGATAAATCTCAGATTTGATACTTAAAAAAGACTTCTAATTTTATTTAATTAATTGTACTTATAAGATAAAACGCAGCACTTGAAGCTTCCCTGCAGATGGCCCACGGACAGACTTGAAGCTTCAGCACGTTGAAATTTTCCATGAATTTAAAGGCCTCCGATCCGTGTCCTACACCGCTTCCAATCCATGTAGGAAATGTTGGAGTCGTTATCGCTTAAGAATATACCTATAACTCTAAAGTGGGACAAAGTGAAAGGGCACGAAGTGACTTACATAACCAATTATTGGCCCTAACGTGGCACATGAAGAGAGGAGAAATGGGCAGGACCCAGCATAAACGGGGGAATGACGAGGCAATTGGGGTTCCATAGGGTTCACGCAGAAAGCTCAATGTTAACCACAGGTCAAAGTTATTAAGACGCATGCAACTAGCGTGTAGACGAGGCAATTGGGTTCCCCTCGGATCCATGCAGAAGACTTGCTGTCAACGATGGGCCCAAATTATTAAAGACACACCGAACCATCAACGAAGTGAAGTGAGATGGCATTTGGAATCTTGAAGTTCGGTGGGAAAAGGACTTGCCAGCCACCACCAGCCTTCTAGTTTTGATAAACTGTAGTCCATTACTTTTGTTTTTCAGATTGATGTTAAAAAAAGCAAAACAAATAGTGCAAATCTGATAACCGGCCTGCAAAGGACAGTGTTATAAAATCTGTTTCCTGTTGACCAATTATGTGACGCTTGATTCATCATATCAATTCCTTTTAATTTTTAATTCTTTCTTTACCATCGATGCTTGCCTATTTTTTTGTAGATAATTATTATTTGTTAACTTAAAGGATGGCTATATCAAAAATAAAGTTAATAATTATATGCAATGAGAAAGGCTGCTTATTAGATACACTTTATGGGTTTGGTTGGATTTTTTATTATTATTATATCGGTATGCTTTTGAGGTAGTGCCTACAACGTCTTGTTTCATTTAACACGGAGTTTAGGCAATTGATACCTACTTGTAATTAGTATACCAAATTGGTATCAAGCCCTTAATCTTATTGCAATTTACGTATGACCTTTCGATGGATTATCATCAGAGAGGGTCATCATAATGAGTCCTAATAAATATAAATGCTCAAATGTGTACATTCTTCAATACACCGAATCTTCACTTTTGTGAAAATTTGCAACATATAATTACACATAAGCAGCTATGGTTGAGGCACAAAAGGGTGCCACTTATAATACCTTCTGGTTATGTAAGTCTTTTATATCATGTAGAACAATTAATAGAGTTTCTCTATTTTTATGATCAATATCATTTAATTATGTATAACTATACTATCTTCAATTGGAGATGGTAATATATTGAACGTTTTTTCATATCTTACGTCTTGACTGGTTAACTGATCATGATTCGGCTTAATGATGTGGACATATATACTGTGGAAGAATGGAAAGGAGGAAGGGAGGGGATAAGATAATTGACATTAGTGAGAACACATATTGCGGTTCGCAGAGCACCATGTGGCTCCATTTGCCCATTTGAATGATCTCTTGATGGGCCAAAAACATCCATAGGTGATTAACTATTGACCATCAACGTTCAGCTTTTAAAATTATTAGGTATCATAAAAATTATTTAGTAAAGGTTTTAAAATAGCAACCGTTGCTAAAGATAAGAATAAAAGAAAAAAAATAGTAATTCTACAATTTTTTTTAAAGTACTTCTTTAATTGGATAAATTATCCTCCTTTCAATTGGACTAACCATTCTTTGGAATAAAATTTTGTTATCTTCTTGAAAAAAGTAAATATGAGAAAGGATTAAAAAAATTATCTTTCTACTAATTATTCGGTGTGTCAAATACAGCTTAAAAGGATGAAGAGGGGAAAGGCTTGAGTGGATAGCAAAGATAAATTTGAGAGGAAGTTGGCTGGTTGATCTCAAGATTTATGGTTTTATTTATTGTTGACTTTATCCTCACTGTCCTTAACCTAGCTGGGTGAGAATAGCTTTTTCTTTTCTTAAAAAAAACTAAAATCTACGAATCTAGAAGGTGGAATATCATCAAAACTATCCCATAACAATGCATGCGCAGGATTTGGGTCAATTTAGGTGCATTAAGTTATTGACTAAGATTTAGAACTTAAAGTAAGGCTCCTAATTTTATGGATTGAATTTTCTTATAAGATAAAGCATATCCAACATTATTGTTACCCTAGTAGGTTCTTTTGAATATCTCTAAAAAAAAAAAGTTTTAATTTCAAACCTGAGATGATAAATAGTATATATGTAGATAAACACATAGACACACACTCCTTGTTAGAAGTATCTATCAACTTTATTTTTCTAACGGCAAAAATATTAACATTAGCGAAAATGAGATATAAAAGATAGTGATGACTCTCTTCTTTTCTCTCCTTACTAATCTACATCGAGTCTTACCATTTTACTTGTGCACTATATAAAAGAAATGGTCAATTATAGATCCTTGAATATCAGCAAAGTACAAACAAACTATGGGCATATACTTCTGTTCTAGTACCAGTTTTAAGTACTCACAGCACCTCTGTCTCATGGGTGCAACCAACATTTATTCATTGATCTTATCAGCAGTGCCATTGTGATTCTTATATTAAGATGCGCTATTGATCAGTCAGGATGGAGCATTAGTTTGCTAACTGAAGGGTACCCAAGTAGTAGTACCATCAATAAACCAAGTAGGCTTCTTAGCATGATCTCTATGCATCATCTATAATTAACAACATGCGCATAATGAATTAACAAGATTTATTTGTTAACTAACTAGCATGGCTTTACGTAACAATAGTTCAAATGTTTTTGTGATGATTCCTTAATACATGGATAGTTAAAGTTATTCTTTCCCAATATCTTTGAGCCTGTTTGGTACTTCTTATTATTTTGTTTCTTTAGGAATTAGTTAAACTAGTATCACACATTTAACAACATTTAGGAGCGATGATTGTAAATTAATATTTTATTAAGCATAGCTAATAATTTATTTTTACTAGGTTATCAATATGTATTTGATTTCTCTACGAGTCATAAAAGAAAAAAATCATATGAAAATCTATAAGTTTCAATAAATAAATCTAATAGCAAAATTATTTAAACAAATCAAATTCATAATTTAAAAACATGATCACTGCTTATTCAACCTAATACGTGTCACAAATTTATAAAAAATAATCATTCAAATTCATATATGCTTTAACTAGAGTGGGTTTTGCCTAATGAGTTATCTTTAAAGATTATATTTACTGCCAATATTGTTTCATTAAGCCCTTTTTTTTTTTCTTTTTTTCCATTTCTAAAGCCATCAAACTATTATTTTTTAAACAATTAAATTTTTTAGCTGATCAAATAATTAACTTTTTTTAGTTGGTTCTTTCTCTCTTTTCTCTTCAAACAAAAATAATTTTTTTACATCAGACTATTATTTTTTTAACCAAATGTTTTTCTTTTTTTTCCTATGGTGAACACCCATTATTTTTTTCGGTTAGAATTCTTTTTTTTAACATCAAAATATTAAAAGAAAAACTCAGCTTTGATTTGGAAGGATGTGGGAGAGGATAAGGCAAAGTGGTTCATGATTGGGAGCATGGTGCTGTGGTTCCCAGAGTGCCATGTGACTCCATTTGCGAGTTTCAATGGTCGATGGCCATTTTGCGCGTTCAATGGTCTACGGAGAGACTTGGAACTTCATTGTGCTTAACCTGTCTTCAAGATTGAGGAATCATTCTACATAGAATTCTATATCTGAATGTTGTGGATTGTGAGATTTTTCGGGTTGTTGTCTCTGATTATTCTATTGGAAAAGTTTGGCTATTATGTATCATCCCTAGTGGCAGAGCTAACAAATTTTTTGCCATGACCAATATTTATATGTACGTGTGGCCAAGAGTTTGTTGACTCCACTGCCCAAATATAAATCAAATTTAGGAGGTACATGTATGGCATCATATAATTTGAACACAAATCTATAGGATAAGACTTTGTGACTCATGAAGTACCCATTACATATTAATGGTAGCTAGAAGAGAAATCAGATAGTCTGTTCTTTGCAACAAGAACTTGAGAATAAGGAAGAAGCCAAATAATTGGTTGAGATACAGGGTTCCATTGTATAAAAATTAAACTGATCTACAAGGTACTCTTAACCATTCACTAAACTAAAGAAAGTCGCATTGTATAGTTTAATGAGAGAGCATGTGATAACATTCTAAGTTCATTAGGAGCAACTGTATCTTTAAGCCAGGATGGCAATCTTTTGTTGAGATCATTCAGAAATTTAATAAAGGACGAAGTGCTTGCATGTGATTTGTTAATTTAGAGAAAATATGCTTGAGTACCATCATAGGTAATTTCAAGTAGGTCCTGAATGAGTATGATGAATTTATGCATGCAATAGTTTTGGACAAGTGCTATGTGTTGCTGCTGAAATCTGCCCTCCGACTCGAACGCGATCGGGCTGCAGCGTGGGCTCCGCCTGAGTGGACCTGCAAGACAGTCCTCATGCGAAAGGCATTGGGGGTGGCCCTCTGCGGAAGACCCTCCGACGCTCAAGTCAATGGGATTAGCAATCAATAAAAACGGGGAGAAGGCTCTCGCCAAAGAGTCTCTCCAGGGTGGCCTCTCGAGAGTTCTGAGCAGAGCGCTAATGGGGGAAGCAAAGGCAGAAGGAGAGTGTGCTAGTAAGCAAGTGCGCATACCTGAGGGGATCCGGGGCTATGATATTTATACACGATCACCTGATTCCTTGGACACGTCACATAGGGTCTGAAAGTTGTTGGGATTCGAAACTGATTCAAATCAGTTGTTACAGAGCTGATAGGATCCGTATCCGGTTGGTTAGAGGATCAACGGCTAGGAGGAGCAGATGATGCTTCAAGATTCAACAATATATAGGCCCTAGGCCATTTCTGGTAGCGTAGGCATGATTCCTTATTTGGAATCTCGTCAGTTTAGGTGTGTTTCTGCAGAGGTGTTTGGATACTTCAGTCGGGCCGAAGTATACAAGAGGGCTGAGTCTGCCAAAGTATGGTGAAGCTCAATTTACCGAAGTAGGTGCCCAGATGGAGGAAGGATAGCTCGACTGACAAGTCACAAGGGTAGCTCGGCTGGCGAGGCACAAGGGTAGCTCGGCTGACGAGTCACAAGGATAGCTCGGCTAGCAAGGCACAAGGGTAGCTCGACTGACGAGCCACAAGGATAGCTCGGCTAGCGAGGCATAAGGATAGCTCGGCTGGCGAGGCATAAGGGTAGCTCGGCTGACGAGTCGCAAGGGTAGCTTGGCTGACGAGTCGCAAGGATAGCTTGACTGGCGAGGCATAAGGATAGCTCGGCTGGCGAGGCATAAGGGTAGCTCGGCTGATGAGGCACAAGGGTAGCTCGGCTGACGAGTCGCAAGGATAGCTTGGATGATGAGTCACAAGGATAGCTCGGCCGACTGTTACACGAGAGCTGCTTGGAGGAGGTAGCCTATTCATTGCCATCTTTCGGATGTGACAACGTGCGACAAGGGGCATGGGCTAGCCCTAGCCTATGCCTTGGATTGTATGCACATTAATGCGATGATATTTTTATCCCTCATCACATGCCCTCACTCCCTAGTCTGAAGTGTAACTTCAGATTTAGGGAGTAGAGTCTAGAATAATCCTATCCCGATGGATTTGAAAAGGCGCAATGATGGCTTTGAAACTGACGGGCCATCAATCCGACATCATTATTCATTGTTGCTCGAGGAGGAAACTTTTCGGATTTTGCGAGCGGTGATTGGGGGAACCTCACGTGGCAGGGTTTTCGCGTCCGCGGTGCTCGTTGTAGGAGCTTTAACGCTTAAGGCAACCTTTGCAGCGCTGTTTTTTCGCAAACCCTCTTTGCCTCCATCACCGAGACCCTTCTTCTTTTTCTTTTCTTCCTCCCATAGATTTACTTGTGTTTTGCTTCTTGGTTGGAGGACATGAAGGGCCCAAGCGATATTGCCTCGGAGATCTCCTTGAAGGATCTGGAGAGGATCCGCCGGCTTTATAGAGTCCAGGAGACGTAGTTCTATATGTGCCAAAACCCGACGATAGGGTTTCGACCGAGTTGAGCCTAGGAACTTTCTTCTATGAGGAAAGTTTTAGGGCCAGCCTTCGATTTCCTCTTCACCCATTGGTATAGGAGGTGATGAGGTTCTGCAACATCTGTCTAACAATGGTGGCCCTAATAGCTGGTGCAACCTCATCGGGTTTATCTCGCTTTGTAGTCGTTGGGGTGACAGTGACTCTCTCCCTATTTCGAGTTTGCCATAACATGGTTTCCGGGAGGGGTTCCGAATGGTCGTATATTGCCCCCGAAGGTCGTTCAAGATGATCATCGATAATCCCTCCTCGATAAAGGAATGGAAGTCTAGATTTTTTATTGCTGATGGGAACATTGGCTCGGATTTTCCAAGGGGATGGTCGAGCTATGTGAAGGATCCAGGGGCGCACCCGGAGCTCAGCGAATAGGAGAGGAGGGATATGGCGACCCTTCGTGGTAGTCAAGTGGTGTCGGCTAGCACCCTTCTATCAGAGGATGCCCTCTTCACTGCCGAACTCAGTCCTGTTGATTCTCAAGGTGAGCATACTTTTCTTCTTGGGCCATGATGGCCAGCATGCCTAGTTATTCCGGTTAGATTGACTCGTTTGATGTGTTTTCAGCTGAGAGGTCCACATTTATGGGCCAGATAAAGAAGGAGCTGGGTAAGCGCCATAGGGGTCTGGCTCTGGAGAGAGGCATAAATCCAAGAAGAGGCCTCGTTCTTCAGGGCCTCGCCCAAAGGGATCGAAGAAGGACGGTTCCAGCCGCCCCTCTCCCATCCCATCAAGAGAGGAAATGGGGAAGCAAATTAGGGTCGAGAAATCCTCTCTGCCTGAGGGAAGCAGGATGGCGGAGGAAGCGGCTGATGGGAGTTCGGAGGGAGTTGCTGGGATTTCTCCTATTCCAATAATAGTCGTATCGAATGATGCAGAGGATACGTCGCCGGTCGACCCGGTGATTCCTTTGCAAGAGATACTTCAGCCATTGGTGAAAAAGGCCCCCGCTCAGGCAGAGGGGCCGGAAGAGGCAGTGGTGGTTGCTGAAGTTCTGACAGAGCAGCCTGCTGAGAGGTCGGGGAAGTTGTGGTGCCTTCCGCTGAGGATCTCTTTTTCGTGGCTCTTGAGGGAATTACAGGGGAGGTCGAAGTTCAGGCGGAACCAGCTGAAGGTGGAGTGTTGATGGAAGAAGAAGAAGAATCACAGAGTGAGGGAGATATTCGGGTAGAAGCTCCTTTAGTCGAGTCTGAGGTATTCGAAGCTGAGCAGATTAGAGTCTTGTCAGAGGAGGCCGAACGGACGATCCCTCAGTCCGGAGCTCCTCAGGTCAGCCCTTTAATTGGAGGCTCCTCGCCCACAGCTCGGAGTTGGATGATATGCTAACCGTTTTGATGAGGTCCATTTTGCGTAGGGGGGAGGGTTCCTCTATGGATGAATCTGCGGTCGAAAATATCACCGATGTGGCCTTCCGCCATCTTGGGGCACCAAAGGATGCTTTTCTTTTGCCGAAAATCTGCAATGCCACTCTCATGAATATGGCTTCAAATTATGTTGTCCGGGTGAGTCATTATGCTGGGATCGCGACTCACGGTTGGTCGAACTATAGCTTCTTACTCATATTTTCTTTGCAGATTTCTTTGGTCACAAGGGCGTTGATCTGGTGCCTAAGTTTGGCCGTCGAGGCCTGTGCTCAGGCCAGGAAGGAGGCAGACGAACTTCGGGCGAGGATGCTCCCAATCGATTCGCTTTCCAAGGCCTTGGCGCACAACAAAAAGGAACTCGAAAGGGTGACCGAGTCCTTCCGTCTGGCGGCCGCGAGAGCCTCTCGGCTAGAAGCTCAAGTCAAAGAGCTCCAGGGTTTTCGCATGCAATCGGATAAGGTTTACCATGAGTTATCCCAGGTCAAAGCAGAGCACGACAATAAGGTTAAGGCCATGCAGCAGCACTTTGAAAAGAGATGGGACCAGCTGAAGGCCAATTATGCTGAAGATAAGAACAATTGGAGCAGGAGGTTGGAGGAGGAGGAGCACAAGTGCCGGTAGTAGTGAGATCAGCTCACCGTTTGAATAAAGAGATCGCCGGATGGAGAATCGGCTGAAATTGCTGAATGAAAAGATTGCTCGGTTTATCGACGACCTTGACCATGCTCATCGGTAAATTGGGGACAAGCGGTTCCAAATTGATAACCTCAAAGAGGGTCTTCGCCAAAATCAATCAGCTAAGTCGAAAGCCTTAGAGAGGGTACAAGAACTGAGCGATGAGCTGGTTCGGCGAGAGAAAGAGGTATGATGTCTCTCTTTTTTGCCTGCCTTGAGCGCTTTTATTTCGTCCGCAAGTTTGAGCATTCCGATATTTTGTAGATGAGCGAAATTGAATCCAAGGTGCAGGAGCAAATTCATGCCTTGGGGGCGGAGCTGTCCGTGAGTCGCCAAGCAAACCTTGAGCTTCAAGATCAGTTAACTGAAGCCAATGGTCGAATTGCCTCGGCCGTGAAGGAATATAAAGGTTCGGCTCAGTTTTTAGAAGAACGCAGAGAAGCCTGTGCTGATGCATTGGGGTTTGTGAAGAAGAGATCTGAGCAAAGATCTCTCAGGTGCATCCCGAGTGGGATTTATCCTTTTTGGATGCCGGAACTCTTGAGGCCTGTACCCCGGGGGCTGAAGAGGCTGAGTATGAAGATATTTCAGATATCGATCTTGACGTTATTCTGGGTCTTAGCGGGGTCGCGGCTCCTGAAGACCCTTGCAACTTTTCACCGGGGAAGCAAGGGTATTTGAAGTGGGCGAATCAAGCCAAACCCCCCGACTGTTATCGAGGAGGCTACTGAGATCACTTCGACTCCAGATTCTTGAGAGTCACTTGTGCCTTTTTCGCTTTTTGTAATCTGGTTAAAATTTCCAATAAATGGGTCTTTCACTTCCAACTGTTTGCCTTTTTGGCCGACCTTTTTGGCTCAGGTTTTCTTTCGACTGTGAACAAGTTATGACTCATTTGTGCTCGTAAGTCGATTTAGTTCGGACTTAAGTAAACGTCTCGGTTAAGGCCGAGGTATAGGGATAGCCCAATTGAGGTCAAGCGATGCAATTGCTCGGCTGAGGTCATGAGATGCGATAACTCGGCTAGGGCCGAGAGATGTGGTAGGTCGGCTGGAAAGGGCCAGGAATTACAGAAGCATCTTGGCTAGGACTGAGGTAATTTGGCCTATCTAGGGCAAAAAAGTGGGCACGCTTTCGAAGGGGGTTTGGTCCCGAGGAAGGGGGCGCACCTCGAGTGCCATGGGATTATTAATGATCCTCTTCGATTAAGGAGCGGAACTCTTCGTCTCCCGCGAGTGCCCGCTAAGGCGATGACACGCGGCGTGTTCCGCGGTAGTAACGTTCGGGTTAATGGCCCTAGCGATTGGCATGCCCACCAGAGCACTTTAAAAAGGGTGGAGTGCTATCGCTAACCATCTCCTCAGCTGATCTTTCAAGATTTTTGATACTGAAATGACTTCCAAAAGTAAGGGACGATCAACCGAAAGACCAAATAGCGGCGTTGGCGGCCGCGGGGGGCTCCGCTGGGACCGCACCACAGTGACAATCGGTGGAGAGGTTTTAGCTTCATTGTTCATGGACCGCGAACAAATTTGTAAGGCAGCCGAGCAACATCTGGCCATTTCCACAAGGGAGATCGAGCTCCTCCGCGAAGCCAACAGTCGGCTGGAGAGGGAGGTGGCGCTGCTCCAACGATAAGTGGTCGAGCCGGCTCCACGGTGCGAGGAGAGCTCGACGGTGCCCGGAGAAAGTGACAAGCCCCTATGAGGGCTAATGTATCTTTCTTTTTGTTTCCCTTTTTATGATGAATGAAAAGGAACTTTTGCAATTTTCGTGCTTGCTGTTTCTGAAGGATCCTTTCTTATTGTTTGAGTCTTACGAAAAGAACCATCCTCCTGGGGAACCCCCCGTAATCTGTGGCATCCCCGTTCCAGCTGAGGTAAATAGAACCCATAAGTTTCAACCGGAGTATTGCGTATCGCTTGGTTTTGGCCGAAGCATAAGGAGTGTTCCATCACTTCGATTTGGATCGAAGCATAGTAATGCTCGGTTATATTGAACCAAAAGGAGATACATTGGTTTACTTTGAAGCATGGAGGCAGTCTTGGCCTTGGGTTGAAGCACAAGGTAGTGTCTCTGTTTATGCCAAGACGCAACGGGTAGTTGGGCCGGAGCAAGGGGATATCGAGGTTCATTTATTGAGGAGTACTTGACCTTTTGCCCTCATTATTACTTTGCTAGTGCCTTGTCTTTTTCGAGGCAAGTTAGCCTTCTTTTTGCCGAGATGGGCAATACGATTTTGCAACCCGTAGGAGAATGCCTTGTAACTCGCCCGAGTCACTTATCCCATTGGCCTTTTCCAATGCGGGTCCTTTTAACGTGCGACACAAGCGCTCGCCTACTATTGGAGAATGTCATTTTCACTGGGCGATTTCTTAGGCCTGCCTATATCTCGAGGACCAGCACGCGATTTCCTGCATTTAAGACTCTTGATTCGGGATTAGGGAAATCTTTTGGCATGCGTCATGGACTGAGCAACACATTTGGCGCGCATCGAAGAATGCTATTTTCATTGCAATAGTGTGGCTAGGATATTTTGAATCTCGGAGCTTTCTGCTTTGATAGCCGCTCCCGGTCTGCTTGCCTATAAAATGGGAGGAGGAGGCCGTGTGAGGCTATCTCCCAAGACTTTCTTCTCTGTGAGTCGTGAAAGTGTTCATAATGTCTGTGTCCCCGAGGCTGAGAGTAGGGGGACTGAGTTTTCCTTTTGCAAGTCGTCTTCCCCCAGATAGCTGGGGTGACGAAGGAGCCGCTGAAGAGCAGCTCATCCTCAAGAGAGGAGTTTCAAAGATCATATGGAGAGAGCACGGGAGGTCCGCAGAGATCACATGGAGAGCGCACACATGCGCTTCCTGTGTGTCCTTTGTGGTTTGCTACGGGGGTCGCAGAGTAGAAAGTGCATAGGCACACCCATAGCACGCACGGATTTTTCCTTCTCCC
The DNA here is from genome assembly GCA_900491605.1 of Calamus simplicifolius. Lineage (NCBI taxonomy): Eukaryota > Viridiplantae > Streptophyta > Magnoliopsida > Arecales > Arecaceae > Calamus > Calamus simplicifolius. The sequence continues at coordinate 421,247 of UESW01004809.1, forward strand.
TCGGGCTGGTTTCCTCAGCTCATCCGGCTGGGGGATCTTTTGCCTGTGAAGAGGGAGTTGAGAGCAGTGCTGGTCTGCTTGTCCTTTGCTTTTCTTGGTCAGGCAGTGTCCAGCGACCTAGCATCCCGCTCGGGGGGGACGCATCCTCAGCATCAGCATCTACGGGTCTTCCTTCTATCCTTGGATCTCTTTGTTCATCCGGGGGACCCGTGGGAGGCCGGCTCGGTCCCAACCGAGGTTCAGGGTGAGCTGGCAAGTTGTCTGATTTCTTGGGTCAGACGCCGAAATATCATTATTAATTGAAGCTGACTGAAGCAGTTCGGCCGAGCTATTTACTCGTTTTATTTCCTATGCCATGATGCACTTATAATTCCTCTGGAGAGGTTGTAACTCTTTTTATTGATGAGGAAATAAAGAAAGTTTTGTTCTTTCTTCGCCTGCTTCTTTTGTGTTGAGAGTTGTTACTCCCATGCCATGTTTTGTGTCATAGCGTATTTCGGCAGCACTCTTGCTACTTTGCTATTGCTAAGACTAACATCCGGTCCTCGGTGGAGGAAACATTTACCCCTGTTTGGGGCCAGAGGCAGACCTGAGCGGTCCCGCAGATTTATGTGGTAAGCATGATCTCGCTTACAAAATGAAGCAGGTTTTTCTTCGGAAAGAGACAGTTTGCGTGCCTCAACTGTTGAGTAGGAAAGGCTGCTTGCATCTGCCAAAGCATAATAGGACATCTTAGTTGTGTCAAAGCATCGGAGAGATTACTAATCTAGGCTGGAGCTTTAGATAACATTTTATGAGTACGTCATTTGACTTGGCCGAGGTTTCGGATAACACATTGCTCGGTTGTAGTTGAGGCTTCAAAATATCACTCGGTTGTCACCGAGGATTAAAAATATCGCTCGGTTGTTGCCGAGGTTTAAGAATATCACTCGGCTGTCGCCGAGGTTAAAAATATCGCTCGGTTGTTGCTGAGGTTTAAGAATATCACTCGGCTATCGCCGAGGGTTAAAAATATTGCTCGGTTGTTGCCGAGGTTTAAGAATATCACTCGGCTATCGCCGAGGGTTAAAAATATCGCTCGGTTGTTGCTGAGGTTTAAGAATATCACTCGGCTGTCACCGAGGGTTAAAAATATCGCTCAGTTTTGGCTGGGATTTTTAATAAATGATGAGAATACACTTCGGTTTTGACCGAGGCTTTTAATAACAAAAATGCACTTTGGTTTTGACTGAGGCTTTTAATATTTGGTGCCGATCGGGGCTTGTTAGATGCCCAAATTTGGATGGAATTTTTCCATTCTTTGGTCCGGCAGGGGCTTGTGAGCTGCCCGAATCCGGACGAAGTATGTTTGACATTTTGTTCGGCCGGGGCTTGTAAGCTGCCCAAATCCGAACGAAGTATCTTCGACGTTTGGTTCGGCCGGGGCTTGTAAGCTGCCAAAATCCGAACGAAGTATCTTCGACGTTTGGTTCGACCGGGGCTTATAAGCTGCCAAAATCTGAATGAAGTATCTTTGACATTTGGTTCGGCCGGGGCTTATAAGCTGCCCGAATCCAAATGAAGTATCTTTGACGTTTGGTTCGGCTAGGGCTTGTAAGCTGCCCGCATCCGAATGAAGTTTTGCATATCACATGGCTCCCAGCTACGCCGAGAGCGCTTGGCCATACCGAGCCTTCACGGAATGTAATTTGGCCTAGCCGAGATATGTAGTTCTGTCTCAGAGCTCGGCCTAGCCGAGGTACGGAGATTTGGCTCAAGGAGATAGCTCGGTTGTGCCGAGAATGGATGCATAAAAAACATCTATTTTCTATTACAACTTTTCGAAAAAATGACCATAACGGTCGTGCCGTGGATAATAGAAACAGGATGCCAAAGCTGTAAATGGGACAAGTCTATAGAGAGCGTACTCTATTGATGATATATGCGGAGGTTGTCCGAACTCCACGTCCGGGGAATGAATTTCCCGTCCAAATCCTGGAGCTTGTAGGTGCTGGGTCCGATGACTTCTGCCACTTGATAAGGGCCTTCCAAATCAGTGACAGCTTTCCTTGCTCTAGTGGCTTGGAGATGGATGCTTTTCAGAGGACGAGATCGCCGGGCGAGAAGGATTTTTCTTTGACTCTAGAGGCATGATAACGAGCCACTCTTTGCTGATATGCAGCAACCCTGATTCGAGCTTTCTCTCTGATTTCTTCCATCATGTCGAGATTAGCACAGAGCTGCTCATCGTTGGCCTCCTCCGAGTAGCTCTTCACTCACAGAGAAGGGAGTCCTATCTCTACAGGGATGATGGCTTCCGTACCGAAGGCCATCCGAAAAGGGGTTTCGCCAGTGGGGATTCTCTGGGTGGTGCGGTAGGCCCATAAGACATGATGAAGTTCGTCCGTCCATCTACCTCAGGCTCTGGCAAGCCGAGCCTTGATCCCATGAAGTAAGGTCCAGTTAGTTACTTCGACTTCTCTATTGGCTTGTGGATGCCCCACCGATGTAAGGAGGTGACAGATCCCATGTTCCTCGCAGAAACCTTGGAACTTTGGGTTATCAAACTGCCTGCCATTGTCAGTGATAATAGTATGCGGAAGGCCGAAGTGGAAAATAATGGATCTCCACACAAAGTTCCTGGCCCGAGCTTCGGTTATCTGGGCAATTGCCTCTGCCTCCACCCACTTGGTGAAGTAGTCGATGGCAACAAACAGGAATTTCCTCTGACCAGTGGCAAGGAGAAAAGGGCCAAGAATATCCATCCCCTACTTTGCAAAGGGTCAAGCGAAGGAAATAGGAACCAAATTGGCGGAGGGGAGCCTATGAATGTTGGAATGTCTCTGACAGGGGTCACAAGCTCAGACGAGATCGTCAGCATCTTTTTTCATGGTGGGCCAATAATACCCCTGGCATAGCACCTTGTGGCATAGAGATCGGATCCCCATATGGTTTCTGCAAATTCCTTCATGCACCTCTTGAACAGCGTAATCAGCTTCAGATGGGCAAAGGCACTTGAGCAGCGGCATGGAAAAGGATCACTTATAGAGCTGGTCGTCGACCAACACATAGTGTGTGGCTTGCAATTTCAGCTTCCTTGCCTCCTTGTAGTTGGCTGGGAGTGACCCTTTTTTGGATACCTCAAGATGGAGTCGAACTAGGATGGTTCGGCCTCAACTTACATCACTCGGTCTGCCTCTGCGATGCTAGGCTTTTCTAGAATTTCCAAGGGAAACTTTCGTTCGGAATCCATCGACTCCGCAGTTGCTAGTCGGGATAATAGATCGGCCCGAGCATTTTCAGATCTGGGGATTTGGATAACTTCAAATTCAGAGAAGTCGGAAAGCAAGTCCCGCACCTGTTGGAGATACCGAATCATGTTTGGCTCCAGGGCCTCGAACTCGCCCCGCACGTGACCGGCTACCAACTGAGAATCAGTAAAGGTGTTCACCTTCTTCACTTTTAGATCATGGGCGATTCGGAGTCCAGCGAGCAGAGCTTCATATTTGGCTTCATTGTTAGAGGCTGGGAAGGAGAAGCGAACGCCGTATTCGAAGGTCGCCCCTTCTGGGCTGGTGAGGATCAAGCCAGTGCCGGAACCATTGGCATTTGACGATCCATCAACGTGAAGGAGCCACAGGGCGCTAGATACAGGGCGCTCAAAGGAGTTTGGAGCGGAGCCATCCTCTGGGATAGTGCATTTGAGAAGGAAATCAGCTAGAACCTGGGCTTTAATGGCTGGTCGAGGTTGATATCTATTGTTGTGCTCACTTAGCTCGACAGCCCATTTAGTCATTCTTTCTGATATCTCCAAATGATGAACCACCGCCTTGATGGGTTGATCAGTGAGGACTATCACAGAATGCGCCTGTAAATATGGTCACAGCCTTTGAACCGACGTTACCAGGGCCAAAACCAACTTCTCGATCCTGGTGTACCTCGACTCGGCGTTTCGAAGCAGTTTGCTGACATAGTAGATCGGCTTTTGGGTCTTATTCTCTTCTCTGACCAACACTGAGCCAACTGCATCTTCTGAAACTGCTAAGTATAGGAACAACATTTCCCTCAGACTTAGGCTGCTAAGGAGGGGTGGAGAACCGAGATACTTCTTGAGGTCCTTAAATGATCTCTGACATTCAGGAGACCACTGGAAATTCTTGATTGCTCGGAGAGCTTTAAAGAAAGGAAGACATCTTTCAGCCGACCGAGCCATGAAGCGATTGAGGGCTGCGATCCTGCCAGTCAGGCGTTGGACCTCTTTGACGGACGCTGGGGGCGTCATTTGCCGAAGGGCCTGAATCTTCTACGGGTTGGCCTCAATGCGCCGCTGAGAAACCATAAATCCCAGAAACTTTCCAGAATTGACGCCGAAGGCACACTTAGTTGGATTGAGCTTCATCAGATATTTTTGGAGCATCACGAAGCTCTCAGAGAGATCCTCAATGTGATGGGATGCTTCCTTGTTTTTTATCAGCATGTCGTCAACATATACCTCCATGTTCCAACCGATTTGTTCCTTGAAAACTTTGTTCACCAGCCTTTGGTAAGTGGCACCTGCATTTTTCAGACCAAAGGGCATAACCCGATAACAATAAGTACCTCGGTCAGTTATGAAGGCGGTCTTCTCTTCATCCTCGGGTTCCATCCGAATTTGGTTGTATATTGAGTATGCATCCATAAAGGTCAGCATTTGATGACCGGAAGTGGCATCTACAAGCTGGTCAATCCGAGGGAGGGGGAAGCTGTCCTTCGGACATACTTTATTAAGGTCAGTGAAGTCGATGCAGATCTGTCATTTACCGTTCGACTTCTTCACCATGATAACATTGGACAGCCAGTTCGGATAGTTTACCTCCCGAATAAAATTTGCCTTGATGAGCTTGTCGACTTCTTCTTCAATTGCTTTCTGCCGCTCAGGGGCGAAACTTCTTTTCTTCTGCTTCACCAATCGGAACATCTCGTCCACATTAAGACGGTGGACGAGAACATCTGGGCTAATTCCTGGCATATAAGAAGCTGACTAGGTGAAGACATCAGCATTCCTTCGGAGGAAGTCAATAAACTCTAGCCAGGGCTTCCCTTTCAACAGCGACCTAATCCTTATGGTTCGGTCGGGTCGGGCTTCGTCCAGCGGTACCTCCTCCAGTACTTCGGTTGGTTCTCCTCGTAGTTTGGCAAAGTCTTCCCAAGCATCCAGCTCATCAATATCAGGCAGTCTAGACTGAAGACTGGTGACGAAGCATTGCCGAGCTTTAGCTTGGTTTCCTCGAACCACTCCCACACCCCATCTGGTAGGGAACTTCATTGCTAGATGTGGGATGGAGACAGCGGCTCCAAGGGACATCAAGCTGGGTCTTCTGAAGATCGCATTGTAGGGTGACTGAAGCTTGGTCACCAAAAAATCCGTATGAACAGTGGCAATAGAAGGCCAAGTCCCTGCGTGGACCGTCAAGGTCACGACCCCTTCCAGAGTAATAACATCGCCGGTGAACCCCATTAGGGTAGAGTCCACAGCTCGGAGATTCTCCATGAGCAATTTTATCTTCACAAACACATCGAGATACAAAACATTAACAAAGCCCCACTATCAATAAGGATTCGGTCTACATCGTAATTGTTCAGATTGAGAGATACAACTAACGCATCATCATGCGGGAACTGTATCTTCTGGAGGTCGCTATCAGAGAAGGAGAGCTCATTGGTCCATGCTTTCTTTGGCGCTGAACCCTCTTCATCATTTTTCCAGCTTGACTGGCCACCAACCGCCTAGATCATATTGATGTGGCCGGTGATCGAAGGATTTGGAGGAGGAGGAGGCTGCTGGGGCTCAGGCTGGCGGTCACCCCCATTTCTTGGCTCAGGTGCTCTCCTAAATTGATACAGCCTACCCCGCTAGATAAGCCTTTCGATCTCGTTCTTCAGCTGCCAGCACTCCTCAGTGTCGTGGCCATGATCCTGATGGTAGCAGTAGTATTTGGTGGGATCTCTCCATGCAGCATTCCCTCGGAGAGGATGTGGTCGAGAGAGTTGGCGCTCTATTGCCATGAGGATCTCCGCCCTTGGGGCAGTGAGCGGAGTAAATTGGTTGAACCTCCTTGGCGGGCTTCGGGTGTGGTTCCTTAGCGACAGCAGAGGAACCCTTTGGCGGCGAGGTGGACTTGGCTGGTGGGCGGATCGGTGCTTGTCCGAGCCCTTAGAATCCTTCTTCCTGGTCAGCTCGGCACGGGTAGCCCTCCGCGATTCCTCAACTCTGGCATACTTGTCCGCCAGGGCCATCATGTCGGAGAGGTTCGGAGGGTAGCTGACTTCTAGCGCCAAATAAAAGTCACTCTCCTTCAACACGCCGCCTGCTAGGGCAGACATGGCCACCTCATGATTAAGGTGGTCCACTTCCAGCATGGCCGCGTTGAAATGACCAAGATATTTCTTCAAGGACTCCCCCTCTCTCTGCTTAACCTTAGAGAGGGAGTCAGATCTTCACCGGTGACGATGGCTGCTAACGAACTGGTTGATGAAGAGGCGACTCAGCTTGTCAAATGAGTTAATGGAACTTGGTTTTAAGGCATTAAATCAGGTTCGAGCAGATCCCCTGAGGGTGAAAGGGAAGGCACGATAGAGGATCACATCTGATGCCCCATGGAATATCATGATTGATCGGAAGCTGCTGAGATGGTCGTCAGGATCGGAGGATCCATGGTAGGGCTCGATGGCGAGCAGCTTGACATGGGAGGGAATCACCTCCTCCATGATCCTCCTAGAGAAGGGAATGCCCTGCCCCGCCTTAGGCTGAAGCAGATGGGTCTGCTTGGTGGCATCCAACTCTTGACGCATCTCCTGAAGCTGTCGGCAGATCTCCTCAAACACAACGGGAGGGGCTGGGCGAGGAGAGAACTGAGACAGCGTCGAGTCATGATGAGAGAACATCAGAGAGAGGGATCGGACCCACCGAGATCGAGGAAGATTCTTGCCGTATACCCCATGGGGGGCTGGCTCGACTCTCCCAGGGTGACGAGGGGGGTTTGCAACCCCATGCAGGCCGAAAGAAGAGATCGCTGGATAAGCAGGGGCTGCGTTCTCCTCAGGAAGGTGCGGAGTAGGTGCAGCCAGATGGGGGGCTTCAAAGCGCCCTTGGATTAGGTGGGTCAGAGCCTGGACCTGCTGGACCATGAGGCAAACTGGTCCTGGGTCACTGGGACCGCCGGTGGTGATGGAGTCTCAACTGGTGATGGCGGCGGTGCTATACTGCTTACTGGATCAGGTCTTTGGGAGGCAATCTGATCCCGAGCTTCGGACGTAGCTTTTCTTCGATTGGCCATGGGAGAGGTTCTCTTTCAGATCAGGATCCTTATCTCCTGGATCACAAGTTTATGGGACTTGAGGACCCTTCCTCTAGTGCCAATTTATTGCTGCTGAAATCTGCCCTCCAACTCGGGTGCGATCGGGCTGCAGCGTAAGCTCCCACCTGGGTTGACCTGCAAGACAGTCCTCACGCGAGAGGCGTTGGGGGTGGCCCTTCGCGGAAGACCCTTCGATGCTCAAGTCAGTGGAGATCAGCAATCAACAAAAATGGGGAGAAGGCTCTCGCCGAAGAGTCTCTCTAGGGTGGCCTCTCGAGAGTTCTGAGCAGAGCGCTAATGGGAGAAGCAAAGGCATAAGGAGAGTGTGCTAGTGAGCAAGTGCGCATACCTGAGGGGATCCGGGGCTGTGATATTTATAGATGATCACCTGATTCCTTGGACACATCACAGAGGGTCTGAAAGTTGTTGGGATTCAAAACTGATTCGAATCAGGTTGTTGCAGAGCCAGTAGGATCCGTATCCAATTGGTTAGAGGATCAACAACTAGGAGAAGCAGATGATGCTTCAAGATTCAACAAATATATAGGCCCTAGGCCATTTCTGGTAGCGTAGGCATGATTCCTTATTTGGAATCTCGTAAGTTTAGGTGTGTTTCGCAGAGGTGTTTGGATACTTCGGTCGGGCCGAAGTATAAAAGAGGGTTGAGTCTGCCGAAGTATGGTGAAGCTCAATTTACCGAAGTAGGTGCCGCAGATGGAGGAAGGATAGCTCGACTAACGAGTCACATGGGTAGCTCGACTGGCGAGGCACAAGGGTAGTTCGGCTGATGATTCACAAGGCTAGCTCGGCTGGCGAGGCACAAGGGTAGCTCGGCTGACGAGTCATAAGGATAGCTCGGCTAGCGAGGCATAAGAATATCTCTGCTAGCGAGGCATAAGGGTAGCTCGGCTGACGAGGCACAAGAGTAGCTCGGCTGACGAGTCGCAAGGATAGCTCGGCTAGCGAGGCATAAGGATAGCTCGGCTGGCGAGGCATAAGGGTAGCTCGGCTGACGAGGCACAAAGGTAGCTCGGCTGATGAGTCATAAGGATAGCTTGGATGATGAGTCACAAGGATAGCTCGGCCAACTGTTACACAAGAGCTGTTTGGAGGAGGTAGCCTATTCATTGCCGTCTTTCGAATGTGACAGACGTGCGACAGGGGGCACGAGCTAGCCCTAGCCTGATGCCTTGGATTGTATGCACATTAATGCGATGATATTTTACCCCTCATCACTATGTATGTGACTTTCATTCAAATGTATTTATTTCCTTTCTTCTGTCATTCTCTATTTCGTTTCTGTCATGGTTTTCATCTCACATGCAATCATATGGGACAGCTGAACTTTCCAAAAGAAACAACTGGGTGACAATTGATCATAACAGAGTTTTCTTTCTATATAGCAGAAGATAAAATTGAGGAAGTCTCCGCACCAAAAAGAGAGAGAATGGAGATGCATGAACCTTGCAACACTAGCTTTAGGAACGCTTTTACTTCATTTTGAGCAATTGAATGTATCCATGATTTTGAACAGTCAGACAATTGGCTAGTGCCCTTGTAAATTAGAACCGAACCACCATCAACTACATTAAACTTTTACTCTTTTATACCGATTTGCAACTTTTGAATATAGAGTACAGAATTTCTAATAGTAAAGCTGCAATTAAATTAACTTTGTTTGGACTTCTCAAGTATAATTTATTATTATTATATTGGTATGCTTTTGAGGTAGTGCTTAGGGCCACTTGTTTCATTTAACACCGAGTTTAGGCAAGTGACACCTACTTGTAATTAGTACACCAAATATTGGTATCAAGCTCTTAATCTTATTACAATTGATGTATGACCTTTTGATGGATATTCATCAGAGGGGGCCATCATAATGAGTCCTAATAGATATAAATGTGCACATTCTTCAACACATGAATCTTAACTTTTGTGAAAATTTACAATATATAATTATACATAAGCAAGCTATAGTTGAGGAATAAAAGGGTGCCACTTATAATAGCTTCTAGTTATGTAAGTCTTTTCTATTATGTAGAACAATTAATGGATGGTTTCTCTATTTGTTTATGATCAATATCATTAATTAATTGTGTATAATTATACTATCTTCAATTGAAATAGTAATACATTAAAGGTTTTTCCATGTCTCATGTCTTGACTAGTTAACTGATTGTGATTGACTCAATGATGTGGACATAAAAAGTGTGAAAGAATGGGAAGGAGGGAGGGAGGGGATAAGATAATTGACATCAGTGAGAACACATATTATGATTCGCAAAGCGCCATGTGGCTCCATTTTCCCATTTGAATTATCTCTTGATGGATCAAAAACTTCCATGAGTGGTTGACTATTGACCATCAACATTCAGCTTTTTAAATTATTAGGTACCATAAAATTTATTTAGTAAAGGATATAAATAATAAATCAGACATAATAATTATATTCTTTAAAAAATAGCAACAAGATAAGAATAAAAGAAAAAATAAAGTAGTAACCTAATAAATTTTTTTATAAAAGTACTTCTTTTAATAGGATAAATTATCTTCCTTCCAATAGGATTAGCCATTCTTTGGAATAAAATTCTGTTATCTTCTTAAAAAAAATAAATATGAGAAAGGATTTAAAAAATATATCTTTCTACTAATTATTCGGTGTGTCAAACACAGCTTAAAAGAATGAAGAGGGGAAAGGCTTGAGTGGAGATAAATTTGAGAGGAATTGGCCGATAGATCTCAAGATTTGTGGCTTTATTTATTGATGATTTATCCTTACTGTCCTTAAACCTAGCTAGGTGAGAATAGCTTCTTTTAAAATAAAAAAATCTGGAATATATGAATCTAAAAGGTGGAATGCCATCAAAATTATCCCATAGCATGCATGCGAAGGATTTGGGTCAGTTTAGGTGCAATAAGTTATTGATCAAGATTTAGAACTTAAAGTAAGGCTCCTAATTTTATTGGATTGAATTTTCTTATAAGATGAAGCACATCCAACATAATTGTTACCCTAGTCGCTCTTTTGAATATCTCCAAAACAAATGAAATTTTAAGTTCAAACCTGAGGTGATAAATAATATGTATAGACAACACATAGACACACACTCCTTATTAGAAGTATCTTTAAACCATTTTTTTCTCATGGCAAAAATATTATGATAACCCTCTTCTTTTTCTCTCCTTACTAATTTACATCAAGTCTTACTTTTTTATTGTTGCTTATATTACGATGCAACTTGAGTTAGGTTAATGACAACCCGAAGCCAATCGATACCTGATTATTTCTTGATATACTAGTAGGTGTAAGCATAGGGTATAAATGGGGTTCAAGTTTAGGTGTGGCATAAATAGTTTAGAGTTAGATATGAATTCCACAAATGACATAGCCAGGAGTTTTAAGCAGGAGGACCATTATTATTATCTAATGTCTAATTATTGGAAGCTCATTGAAGTTCCTGGATTACTTTAGCAATTCATTTTTCCTCTAAGTTGACCGTGTCTGTTGCTTAAAGATTCACAAATATTCAAAACATCGGTAATGAAATTGAAAAGCAATCCAATATAGATATGATTTTTTTCTTTTAGGCAATGGCAACTTATGCTAATTGATGCTGATGTGTTAATCAATGGACATAGATCTATTCTCTTCTATGGTAAGTGCTTTGGAACCACTAAACTCATCAGCTTGTTTCTAGCCCTATTATCATCTTGACCGAGTAATCTAACTCTATATTATTAAGGGATTTCAATCTACTATATACACTATCTTTCAAGAACCAAATCTCCATCACCACTATTGACCTCATAGAGACTTGATTTTCATTTTCACCAACTTCTAACCTTTTGATCTTCAATGCTTTTCAGGATAGATTTGAAGGACGTTGATCCTTGCAATTGAATATGAGACAACAGTGATGAGTTACCATTCCCTGCGGCATCATTGATCTAGTTTTACATTCTTTAGATATATGAACCAGCGTTTTATGAGTTTGGTCTTTAATGATTGATCTGATATCAAATTGAAGGGAAAGGAGATCAGAACAAGTTCAAAACAAACGTTAGCTAAGGTTGAACTAAAGAATACAGAGTGATGACGCTCAATCACCTCTCCTGGATGTCGGGAACGGAGGTGCTTCTTGAATCCTTGCTTCGCGGGTTGCCTGCAAAGAAGTCCAGGACCGGAGGGGGTCTCCGGCGGGACTCTTCGACGGCCAAGTTAGTGACTGAGGTCACAGCTAAAGAGGGCTCGAGAGAGCCCTTTTTAGTGTAGAAAGAGGGGTCTCAGGGAGGAGGGATTCCTTCCTGGAGCTGAGATGGCGATTTTGGGGGTTATCGCATACCTGTTTACTGGGTGGATTCACCTTTTTATAGGGGTTGACCCTGGCATGATCACATGCGATTGCGTGAAGTCAGAACGTCTGCTGAGCCCTTGCGTGAATCTAAGCTGGTTGGTGGGTTATGTCCCATCAGTCGGCGGGGCTGTTGAGTTGTCGGATCTGGCACTGTCGGGCGGCGCACATCAGAGAGGTGGTTTCTTGAACCGCTGGGGCTGATCTAGCGAGAACTGGGAAATCTTGTCTTATCAGGGCCGAGCCGGGTCGATCCGAGATGTCTGGGGCCCATCCCGCTGGCAAGGCAGTGCCGGGGCAGGGCCGAATCGACAGACTTGGAGGCATCGGGGCCGAGTCGGGCCGGCCAGGGGTGGCCTTGGCCGACTTGGAGGAACAGGAGGCGCCGGGGCCGAGTCGGGCTGGCAAGGATGGCCTTGGCTGACTCAGCAGAACTAGAGGCGTTGGGGCTGAGTCGGGCCGGCCGGAGATGGCCTTGGCTGACTCGGCAGAACTAGAGACACCGGGGCTGAGTCGGGCTGGCCGGGATGGCCTTGGCCGACTCGGTGGTACTGGAGACGCCGGGCCGAGTCGGGCTGGTCGGAGATGGCCTTGGCCGACTCGGTGGAACTGGAGATGCCAGGGCCGAGTCGGGCTAGCCGGGGATGGCCTTGGCCGACTCGGTGGAACTGGAGTTGCCGGGGTCGAGTAGGAGAGTGCCGGGGTCGACTGGGAAGTGCAGGGGCCGTCTAGCTTGGAGACATAGGGGGCCGGCTAGGAAGTTGCCGGGCCGCTTGGGAAGGTGCCGGGGCCGGCTAGGAAGTGTCGGGGCCGGCTAGCTTGGAGACGTAGGGGGTCGGCTAGGAAGTTGCCGGGCCGCTTGGGAAGGTGCCGGGGCCGGCTAGGAAGTTCCAGGGCCGGCTGGGAAGTGCCAGGGCCGGCTAGCTTGAGTAGAGGGCCGGCTAGGAAGATGTCGGGCCACCTCAGAAGGTGCCGGGGCATCTAGCTTGGAGACATAGGGGGCCGGCTAGGAAGTTGCCGGGTCTCCTTGGAAGGTGCCGGTCTTGGAGCCGTCGGCCTTTGGGGCCGTCGGCCTTGGAGGCGTCGGCCTTTCGGGCCGTCGGTCGTGGAGGTGTCGGCCTTTGGGACCGTCGGTCTTGGGAGCCATTGGCCTTTGGGGCCATCGGTCTTGGAGGTGTTGGCCTTTGGGGCCGTCGGTCTTGGAGCCGTCAGCCTTTGGGGCCATCGGTCTTGGAGGTGTCGTCCTTTGGGGCCGTCGGTCTTGGGAGCCGTCGACCTTTGGGGCCATCGATCTTGAGGTGTCAGCCTTTGGGGCCGTCGGTCTTCGGAGCTGTCGGCCTTTGAGGCCGTCGGTCTTGGAGGTGCCTTTGGGGCCGTCAGTCTTCGAAGCCATCAGCCTTTGGGGCCGTCAGTCTTGGAGCCATCGGCCTTTGGGCCATCGGTCTTGGAGTTGTCGGCCTTTGGGGCCGTCGTCTTCGGAGCCGTCGGTCTTGGAGGTGTCGGCCTTTGGGGCCGTCGGTCTTCAGAGCCGTCGGCCTTTGGGGCCATCAGTCTTGAAGGTGTCGGCCTTTGGGGCCGTTGGTCTTGGGAGCCATCGGCCTTTGGGGCCATCGGTCTTGGAGGTGTCGGCCTTTGGGGCCATCGGTCTTGGGAGCCATCGGCCTTTGGGGCCATCGGTCTTGGGAGCCATCGGCCTTTGGGGCCGTCGGTCTTGGAGGTGCCGGCCTTACGGGCCATCCAAAATTTTTTTTATTCTCTATGGGGTCAACTGGCTTCATCAAATGCCCCCCACACTCCTTGAGCTTGCGCGCTCTGCATCAGCTAAGCGAAAGGAGTGTAGAACTTTTACCTTGGCATCTGCTCTTTCATGTTAGCTTCAACCGTGATTCCTTCTAGGTGGGGAAACCCTTTCCTTTTGCACTGCCTCGTACGGACGTCTGCGTGCCTTCTTTGGCTAGCTGAGGGCAGTCAGTAATCTTCTCCCAACGCGGAGTCTGGAAGCATCTTGAACCCCGGAGGGTGACCTGAGAACTGAGAGTCGTCAGGTTCCTTTTGAACCTCCTCAGGGGTGTGGGAACCGCTGCGAGGGGCGACTCAGCTAGGTACGGAGCCTTTAGGGTCTTAACCTACTCAGAGGCACTGCCGTGCCGGGGCCGAGTGGTGTCCCGTGGGCCGCGATACCAGTGAGCTCCTTTTAAACCATCTTGGGGGTTTATGTTCCGCCCAAGTGGCGACTTAGTTGGGTACGGAGCCTTGCTGGGGCCGAGTGGTGTCCCATGGGCCGCGATGCCAGTGAACTCCTTTTGAACCATCTTGGGGGTTTGTGTACCGCCCAAGTGGCGACTCAGCCAAGTACGAAGCCTTTAGGGTATTAACCTACTCGGGGGCACCGCCGTGCTAGGGCCGAGTGGTGTCCCATGGGCCGCGATGCCAGTGAGCTCCTTTTGAACCATTTTGGAGGTTTGTGTTCCACCCAAGTGGTGACTCAGTCGGGTACGGAGCATTTAGGGTCTTAACTTACTCGGGGGCACCGCCGTGCCGAGGCCGAGTGGTGTCCCATGGGCCGCGATGCCAGTGAGCTCCTTTTGAACCATATTGGGGGTTTGTGTGCCACCCAAGTGGTGACTCAGCCGGGTACGAAGCCTTTAGGGTCTTAACCTACACGGGGGCACCGCCGTGCCAGGGCCGAGTGGTGTCCCGTGGGCCGCGATGCCAATGAGCTCCTTTTGAACCATCTTGGGGGTTTGTGTGCCGCCCAAATGGTGACTCAGTCGGGTACGGAGCCTTTAGGGTCTTAACCACTCGGGGGCACTGCCGTGCCGGAACCGAGTGGTGTGAGTGGTGTCCCATGGGCCGCAATGCCAGTGAGCTCCTTTTGAACCATCTTAGGGGTTTGTATGCCGCCCAAGTGGCGACTCAACCGGGTACGGAGCCTTTAGGGTCTTAACCTACTCGGGGGCACCTCCGTGCCAGGGCCGAGTGGTGTCCCATGGGCTGTGATGCCAGTGAGCTCCTTTTGAACCATCCTAAGGGTTTGTGTGCCACCCAAGTGGCGACTCAGCCAGGTACGGAGCCTTTAGGGTCTTAACCTACTCAGGGGCACCGCCGTGCCGAGGCCGAGTGTTGTCCCATGGGCCGCGATGCCGGTGAACTCCTTTTGAACCATCTTGGGGTTTGTGTGCCACCCAAGTGACGACTCAGCTGGGTACGGAGCCTTTAGGGTCTTAACCTACTCGGGGGCACCTCCGTGCCGGGGCCGAGTGGTGTCCCGTGGGCCAAAATGCCAGTGAGCCCCTTTTGAGAGACTTGGCACAAGGGGGAACAAGCTATGGCGTCAGAAGGGGCTTTCTTTATTACTCATGCTTCTGGGAGTACATCATTGGTAATACTGGCGGAGGTTGTCTGCATTCTAGGTACGCGGAATGGGTTTCCCATCAAGTCCCTCTAATTTGCATGCCCCCTAGTGAAGTGTTTCGGTGACGCGATAAGGACCCTCCCAGGAAGTATGTTACTCGGCAACTCCTCTCCCCTCAGCCGTTTAGGTGCAGAAGCTGATCCCCAGGACACCATCCTGATTGTCCGCTCCATGGGAGTGTTGTCGATGGTGGCTTGAGCTGGTGGAGGCCCCATGATGGCTGGCAGCGGCTGTTGCATTTTCTGGACATACTTGCCGAGGTAGCCCCGCTGGATGAGCTCCTCGATGGCCCACTTCAAGTTGTAGCAGCTATCGGTGTCGTGGCCGTAGTCCCGGTGGAATCGACAATAGCGGTTTCTATCGCGGGGTGCACCTTTCTTCATTGGGGGAGGACGTTGGAGGTAAGGCTCGCCTTCGATCTCCATCAAGATGTGGGATCGAGGGGCAAGGAGAGGAGTGAGCTTACTCTCGTCGGGGACAGGGCTTCGGTGCCTGTTGTCAGACCAGCGAGGTGGGTCGGATCGGCGATGTCAAGGAGGTCCGCTTGGCTCAGGGCAAGCAGATTTTTGGCTGGAGCTCTTCGAAGACTCCCGACGGGTGAGGTCGGCTTCATCCGCCCGGATGTACTTCTGAGCACGGAGGAAGAGATCGGAATAAGAGCTTGGGGGCTTCTTATTCAGGGAGAAGGTGAAGCGGGACAGAAGGAGTCCCCGCTTTAGCGCCAGGGTGGCCACCGCATCGTTGAGATGGTAGACCTCGAGAGCGGCGGTTTTGAATCGAGACACGAAGTCCCGCAGTGACTCTCCTTCCTTCTGGTGGACGAAGAAGAGGCTGTCTGCCACCCTTGGGATCCAGCGGCAGGCATCGAAGTGGGCCAAAAATGCCCTCTCCAGCTCCCGAAAGGAGTCTATGCTATGGGGGGACAGGCATGAATGCCATGCACGGGCGGCCTTCTGCAGAGTTGCGGGGAAGGCCTTGTAGAGAAGGGCGTTTGAGGTGCCCTGGACTTGCATCATAGCCTTGTAACTCTCGAGGTGGTCGAGGGGGTCGGTCGTACCATTGTACGGGTCCACCTGGGGGAAGCGGAACCTGGAGGGAACCGGTTCCTCCAGTATGCGACGAGTGTAGGGAGGACGAGTGTCGAACTCTTCCTCCGGCTGATGGTTGATCTTCTTGGTGAGCTCGTCGAGGCACCTGTTGTACTCCTCCAGGCATTCCTCCGCCTGGCGGCTGATCTCCGGGGCCCTCCGAGATGGCTCGGAGGAAGAAGAAGAAGAAGAGGCAGAAGGAGATGGAGATGGAAGTCGGGACTTCCGCCTGGGTTCCTCGTGATGATGTGGCTTGGGAGAAGATTTGTTGGGGCCGTGGTCAGGGGACCATGGCCGCTTGGAGGTCTCACGTCGAGGCTTCCTAGGGGAAACCTGACGTCGGCCGGTCTCTCGCCGACCGGCCTTCCGTCGAGGAGAACCTCCCCTCGCTGACTGTTGACTGGCGAGGGGAGCAGTCTGATGTTGAGTGGCCACAGACTATTGTTGCTGGAGCCCATGGACCATGGCAGTGAGATTCTGGACTTGCTGGGAGAGTGTTGCCAGCTGCTCCGCTATTTGGACAGCGGCGTTCGGCGGCGGGTAGGTGATCGGAAGGTCGGCAGTAGGGGGATTGGCCTCCTGCTGCCTAGCTGGCGGGAGGAGCCCCGTCGGACAGCTGACGGAGGTGTCTTGAGCTCGCGTCACCACCATGGCTTCTGGAAGAAGAGAGGGGACGAAGGATGTAGCTCAGGGAGAACGTTCGCTACTTTTTCTTATGCCCCCTACCTGGCGCGCCAATCTGATGACGCTCAATCACCTCTCCTGGACGTCGGGAACGGAGGTGCTTCTCGAATCCTCGCTTCGCCAGGTTGCCTGCAAAGAAGTTCCGGGACCGGAGGGGGTCTTCGGCGGGACCCTTCGATGGCCAAGTTAGTGACTGAGGTCATAGCTGAAGAGGGGCTCGAGAGAGCCCTTTTTAGTGTAGAAAGTGGGGTCTCAGGGAGGAGGGATTCCTTCCTGGACGCTGAGATGGTGATTTTAGGGGGTTATCGCGCATACCTGTTTACTGGGTGGATTCACTTTTTATAGGGGTTAACCCTGGCATGGTCACATGGGATTGCATGAAGTCAGAACGTCTGCTGAGCCATTGCATGAATCTAGGCTGGTTGGTGGGTTACGTCCCATCAGCCGGCGGGGCTGTTGAGTTGTCGGATCTGGCGCTGTCGGGCGGCGCGCGTCAGAGAGACAGTTTCTTGAACCGCTGGGGCTGATCTAGCAGGAACTTGGAAATCCCGTCTTATCAGGGTCGAGCCGGGTTGACCCGAGATGGCTGGGGCCCATCCCGCTGGCAAGGTAGTGCCAGGGCGGGGCCAAATCGATGGACTTGGAGGCATCGGGGCTAAGTCGGGCCGGCCAGGGGTGGCCTTGGCCGACTCGAAGGAACAAGAGGCACCGGGGCTGAGTCGGGCTGGCAAGGATGGCCTTGGCCGACTCGGCGGAACTGGAGGCATCGAGGCCGACTCAGGCCGGCCGGGGATGGCCTTGGTCGACTTGGCAGAACTGGAGACACCGGGGATGAGTCGGGCTGGCCGGGGATGGCCTTGGCTGACTCGGAGGAACTGGAGACGCCGGGGCCGAGTCGGGCTAGCCGGTGATGGCCTTGGCCGACTCGGTGGAACTGGAGACGCCAGGGCCGTGTCGGGCTTGTCGGGGATGGCCTTGGCCGACTCAGTGAAACTAGAGTTGCTGGGGCCGAGTAGTAGAGTGCCGGGGTCGACTGGGAAGTGCCGGGGCCGCCTAGCTTGCAGACGTAGGGGGCCGGCTAGGAAGTTGCTGGGCCGTTTGGGAAGGTGCCGGGGCTGGCTAGGAAGTGCCGGGGCTGGCTGGGAAGTGCCGGGGCCGGCTAGCTTGAGTAGGGGCCGGCTAGGAAGATGTCGGGCCGCCTCAGAAGGTGTCAGAGCCGTCTAGCTTGGAGACATAGGGGGCCGGCTAGGAAGTTGCCGGGTCGCCTGGGAAGGTGCTGGTCTTGGAGCCATCGGCCTTTGGGGCCGTCAGCCTTGGAGGCGTCGGCCTTTGGGGTCGTTGGTCGTGGAGGTGTCGGCCTTTGGGGCAGTCGGTCTTGGGAGCCGTCGGCCTTTGGGGTCATCGGTCTTGGAGGTGTCGGCCTTTGGGGCCGTCGGTCTTGGGAGCCGTCGGCCTTTGGAGCCGTCGGTCTTGGAGGTGTCGGCCTTTGGGGCCGTCGGTCTTGGGAGCCATCGGCCTTTGGGGTCGTCGGTCTTAGAGGCGTCGGCCTTTGGGGCCGTCGGTCTTCGGAGCCATCGGCCTTTGGGGCCGTCGGCCTTAGTGGTGTCGGCCTTTGGGGCCATTGGTCTTTGGAGCGATCGGCCTTTGGGGCCGTCGGTCTTGGAACCGTCGGCCTTTGGGGCCGTCGGTCTTGGAGGTGTAGGCCTTTGGGGCTGTCGGTCTTGGGAGCCGTCGGTCTTTGGGGCCGTCGGTCTTGGAGCCATCGGCCTTTGGGGCTCGGTCTTGGAGATGTCGGCCTTTGGGGCCGTTGGTCTTGAAAGCCGTCGGCCTTTGGGCCGTCGGTCTTGGAGGTTTCGGCCTTACGGGCCGTCCAAAAATTTTTTTATTCTTCATGGGATCAACTGGCTCCATCACAAAGTATTGGTGCACAAAGAATGAAGTTAATGCATATCTACCCAAAATCGGTGCACATGGACCTAAAATGGCAATAGCAAAAGAGAGTACCTTCCCTCTGCATGAGAATAATAGGGCCGCGAATAAAGTGGTCATAAATACCACAAAGAAGTAAAACAACAAGAGATCAAGAATTTTTATATGGAAGGATTACATCAAGAGAACACTTTTCATGGACCATAATATCATGAGGCACCTTTTTTTTACCACAATAGCAAGCAATATCTTTCTTGGATCATAATATCAAAAGATATCATTATTAAAATCACAACATCAAGAGACAATACTCTTTGCTCATAAATCTTAAAAAGAGAACTTAATTCATGGCAATAGGATTCCTCATCAAACAAAGCTGGATTTCAACATATAAGGTGCTGGAACGGACTCGCTTATATGAAGCATCAATCCCCTAACAAAAACAACCAAAACAGAGGTACCTATTACAATACTAGCACCAATCCCTCTTAATTACCCCATGGCATTAGTGCTAAACAAAAGGCCGCCCTTAAGAGAAGTAAGAAATCACACAAGAAACCCTGATTTCTATACCTTTCCTACTTATATAAGAGTGGCAATCTGGAATGGGATTTGATCATGGGCTCTTCAGTTCCAAATAGCACAGCCTAATAGGGGTACTACTTGGGCTAGGTTCAACCCGAACCCAATTTACAGCAGTGTTTAAACTCATGTTTGCCCAACCCAAACCCAAAAGACCCGAGTTTAACCCGGTCCGATTTGTAATTGACCCGGGTTCGGGTTGACCGCAATCCAAACCCGAGGGTTACCCGAATAGGGAGTAGCTTATCGACACCGAATTTTTGGGGGCGTTGAGGGCTCTAGTCGGGTCGGACGAGATGGCCAACTTGAGGGCAAGGAGGGCAAGGCCATCGATTGCCGACGAAGAAAAGAAGGATAAACATAAAGGCAGAGCATCCACACATTTCGTTTCACTTCTTGCCTCCTCTTCTTTGTTTACGGCACCTCCTCTTCTTTGTTTCAAGTAAGACTTTTTTTTAATACAATGTTAAAGCCCCGAGGTCAGCTCAGCACCAAAGCCCAACCCCGATCGGCACTTAAAGCCCGAGGCCAGCTCGGCATCAAAGCCCGACCTCGGTCGGCACTTAAAGCCTGAGGCTAGCTCGGCACCAAAGCCCAACCCCGATCGGCACTTAAAGCCCGAGGCCAGCTCGGTACCAAAGCCCGACCCCGATCAGCACCTAAAGTTCAAGGCTAGCTCGGCAACAAAGCCCAACCCCGGTCAGCACCTGAAGCCCGAGGCCAGCTTGGCACCAAAGCCTAACCCCAGTCGATACTTAAAGTCTGAGACCAGCTCGGCACCAAAGCCCGACCCCGGTCAGCACTTAAAGCCCGAGGCCAACTAGGCACCAAAGCC
Source organism: Calamus simplicifolius (assembly GCA_900491605.1). Taxonomy (NCBI): domain Eukaryota; kingdom Viridiplantae; phylum Streptophyta; class Magnoliopsida; order Arecales; family Arecaceae; genus Calamus; species Calamus simplicifolius. The sequence goes on from UESW01004809.1 coordinate 441,451, forward strand.
CGACCTCGGTCGGCACCTAAAGCCCGAGGCCGGCTCAGCACCAAAGCCCAACCCCAGTCAGCACCTAAAACCCGAGGCCAACTCAACACCTAAAGACTGACCCCAGTTGGCACGAAAGCCCAGCGGCAAATCGGCATCATAGGCCTACTACGAAACTAACGCCCCAGGGCCGACCTCAAGTCTTCACAAAGGCCGGTGCCAGAGTTAGTCTCGGCACTTGCTCCAAAGTCTGCTCCGATACCACAACTCTTGAGCTCACTTACGGCGAATGAAGAAGTGCTATGACCCCACCAGGACTAAGGCAGCCCTGTTGGGATCCTACAAAGTGTGGACCAACGAAAGAATGTGCTACTTTGAGCTAAGTATTCAAAAAAAAAATTTAAGGCATAAAAACTTCAAGAAAAGCATCATTTTCATTACTTAACAAATGTCTACAAAATGCCGACTCAGGTCGTACTTTGATACAATGATAACAAAAAACAAAATACAAGGTGTTCAAGCCTCAGTCGGTGCAGACCCATCATCGACTGGCCCTGGCACCGCAGGCGACCCCTCCAGTACCTCGTCCGGCTCAATGTCATCAATGCCCACGAGGTCGAAGACCCTGCCTACCTTCTCGTTGCCATCCTGGAAGCCCTGGAGGTAGGCATCGGCAGAGGCCTCTGCCAGCTCATCCGCGAAGCTGGTGGACTTTTAAAAGTCATCCACTGCCTCGATGGATCTCCTCTCAGCAGCTGCAACCCTCTCCTCAATGGCAACGGCCCTCTCCTCCACTGCTCGAGCTGCGGCCTCCCTCTCTACCGCCTTGGCATTGGCCATTTGGGTGATCTCCTTAGTATCCTTGGCCCACTGCTCTGTCGCTTTCACCTCGATGGTGAGGGCATTGATTTGGAGGTCCCAAGTGCTGATGACTGCCATAGCAGCGTCCAGCTATTCCCTGGCTACCCAAGCGTGCTCCAGCTTGGCCACCGCCTAGCGGTTAGCCTCCCCAAGCTCCTCCGCTCGCTTGGTCCATGCCACCTCCAATGCTTCCTTGGCCCTCTCAGCCGGGGTCTAGGCGTCGATGACCTCTTCTTGAGTTTGGCAGAGGACTACCTCACCTTGGACGAGGACATCCCTCATGGCAGCCAGGGAGTTTATCGACTGCACCAGGAAACCATCGCCAGCATGAACACAGAAATAAAAAAAATTTATGAAGAGGGGAGAGTACTTACCCATAGATGAGCCATGAAGGCATTTCGAAAGAAGGCTGAAGCCCCCTGACGGTGGAGCTCTTCTTGAAACTCTGGCAGACAGACGTGGGACATCAGCCACTCCGTCCTGCAGCCATGGTTCTTAAGCGAGGGCCGAGAGGGGATTGCCTTGACCCCACCTCCCTCTGCGGCCCTGGTCGGTTTTGAAGCCGTAGGTGCTACGCCAAAGACCGACGACATCTCCTCTACCGGTGGCCCCACCACCGTCGGGTGCCCTTCACTTGCATGCTCTCCGTAGGCAGGCCTTCATCTGATGTCGGTCCCACTTCCAGGTAAATATGTTCCGCAACCAAGGTAGTAGGCTCCGTGGGTGGGATAGCCACTTCGACCCTCGGCCCCTCCGGAGGTATGTCGGTAGTGAGGTCGACGGCGAGAATAGGCTCCTGATCCTTTCGAAACTTGCGAGCCAGGGGGGTCAGAGACTGGGTCGAGGATCGGATCGGAGTCCAAGATCGAGGCTTCCTCCTCAACCCCTCTACGTCGTCGATGGCCCTCTTTCTCTTGACCGCCGCTCTCCTCACAACATTGATCATAGCCTCATATCTGTACAAGTTAAGAGCCGATTTAAAAAAATACAAGAAAGAAGAGAGAGAAGGAATAGGGAAAGGTCCTTGTGGTTGCTCACCACTGCTCAAGAGGATGCCTGCGAGCCGAAGATTCTTCACCAACAAGAGTTGGTTGTAGCAGGGGACCATTGCGGTCAACAGCTGTCCAAGTGCCTCCTTGTCCCTTAGGTCCATCGATTGATTTCTGTTCGGCCCTACGTCCTGGTCCCCCTAACTCGGCTTCATCCCCTTGAGGTCGGCGAAGAAAAATTGGGTCTTGATGATGTGGAAAGACCCAATTTGAGGGCTCGGCCGGGCCTGGGTTGGAACAACCACCAGCCCGACTGATGGCGAAGGGTGTAGAAGCAGCAAAAGAGAAAAACCCTAGCCTCTACACCCTGAAGGTGACACAGCACCAAGAAGCTGTAGATGGTCCGAACGGAATTCGGATCCAATTACACGGGCACTAGGGAGTATCGGTTGAGGAGGTTGATGATGAAAGGATGAAGGGGCAGACGAAGGCCCACCTTAAGGGATACCTCATACAGGGCGACCCTCCCAGGGCGAGAAAAGGTCATCCAATTGTCGGGGATGGGAATGAACAATCGAACGCTATTAGGGATCCTATACTGGGCCCTAAGGTTTACTAGCTCTTGGCTGGTCATGGTGGAAGCGGCCTCTTATGGGGATTCTGCTCTAATCCTAGGTGAGGGACTAACGGCGATCGACCGACTCCTGATAGAGGCCTGGCTCGCGACCTACCGCTACAACAGAGGAACAAGATCCTTGGAGGAAGGAGAGGAAGACGAAGACTATGTGTGTGTGGGGGATGGAGAGGCCTGCAATTGTGAGAAGGAAAAATGATCTTTGGGTGGAGCAAAGGATGACCAGAAAGGAGAAAAAGCCATGGAGAGAGAACGAGGAAAGGTTGGGAGAACTGACCTAGACAAAAAAAGGAGAACGGCAAGAATAGCGAGGTCCAAGAGTCGGGCATGGTTTGAGCTCAAGGAGGAAGATGAAGGTCTTAGGAATGTGAGGTATTAGGTCCGAAGCACCCCCTGTTATACCTCTTTTTGAATCGTCCCTCCTAGTCCGGCCAGCCGCATGCACACCCACCGCTAGCGGAGATGCCTCGACTATCGCTTCACATGCGGAACGCGAGGTCTGCAGCCAATCACGGGACATCGATAACGTTAGCACAATGATGGCAATAATGGTGGTTGCCTTTCTGTGGGTTCCAAAAAGACTTTCCCATTTCGAGAAGGATACTCCCAGATCTGATGGTGAGGGTTCGCAGGAGCGGTGGCGTTACGATGCCCCATACCACCAACATTGAAGAGTCTTCACCCCGAGGACACGTGCCTCTCCATGATTGGCAGCGGACTAGGATCAGGCACCTATTGATTTTACACCCCTTTTGCTAGGCAAAAAACTAACCCGCACCATCTCAGGAACGAGGGGGCATTTGATGCAGCTGATCAAGCCACGTTAGGGCTAACGGATATGGTGACTGATGGAACCTTGGCCTCGAACTCCAGGGCCACTACAGCCTCAGACTCCTAGGCCCCCTCGGCATCAGACTCCAGATCCCCCTCGGCCTCGGAGTCCAGCGTCCTCTTAGCCTTGGACTCTAGGTCCCCTTCGGCCTCGGACTCCAGGTCCCCCTCGGCCTCGGACTCCAGCACCCCCTCGTCCTCGAACCCCTTGGCCTTGGACTCCAGGTCCCCATCAACCTCGGACTCCGGGTCCCCCTCTGCCTCGAACTCCCGGGCCCCCTTGGCCTAGAACTCCAGCGCCCCCTCGGCCTCGAACTCCAGGTCCCCCTCGGCCTCAAACTCTCGGGCCCCATCGGCCTTGGACTCTAGCGTCCTCTCAGCCTCGGACTTCAAGTCCCCCTCGGCCTTGGACTCTAGCGTCCTCTCATCCTCGGACTCCAGGTCCCCCTCGGCCTCAAACTCCAGGCCCCCCTCGGCCTCGGACTCCAGCACCCCCTCGGCCTCGTACTTCAAGGTCCCCTTCGGTTTCAGACTCTAGCGCCACCACGGCCTTGGACTGTCTAGAGACCGCCACATGGCCCACCAACCACCTACTACCACCACATGGCTCACTAACCATCTGCAATCGTGCGTGGCTACTGCCAGTTATGGCTCATGCCTGACATGACCTAGCCCACCTACTACCTATGGCGCCGTGCTTGGCAGGGGGCGGACGGACAGGGCTATCCCTGACGAACTCAGGGGTGGTTGTGGCCTATCCCAGTCAACTTTGCTGCCTGTCCGCTATCGGATAATAATGCCTCAAAATCAATAACCTTCCAAAAAGCGGGTAAAGGGGACTCCCGGGCAGGTATAAGAACTTTCGCTCATAATGAGAGAGGGGATCTGAACTTCAAATTTTTCTGGCTAAAGTCTTTTAGTCCCCTGTTCATCACTATTTTTCATGTTGCTTACTGAGTGTCGGAGGGTTCCACTCGAAGCAACCGATCGTCGGAAACTTTCTTGCAGGAATCCCATCGAGAAGGAGGCATAGGAGATTCTCGAACCATCCTCACTGTCCTCCAGATTCACCCTGTTACCAAACGTTCAAGGAACGTGACTCTGCGGCAACATCTACAAAGAGGCCTTTCTAGAAATCAGTACCTACGCCAATAATTATAGTATACTCGCATGCCAAACTGATAGCTAATTCATGAACTAGGGATTAGCCCAGTGGTCAACCTGCTTTGCCTAGCTAGCACCAAAGTTCTGTTTGAAGTCTTGGGTGGTGCATCCCTAAGTAATTGGGTTTTGCTGTAATAATGGGTGGTTCTCCCTCCCTCTCTCTAAAGGAAGGAAAAAAAAGGAAGTAAGGGTAAAAAGAAATAATAGCTGGTTCCAAGAAATCCTTTTAGGGTATGTTTTTGTTTCCAATAAACTCAGCAATTTCTTCAATCTTCACAAGAGACAAGATATTAGCAAAAACGAACAACCAAAACTCTCCAAAAAAAAAAAAAAATCTCTTTTTTTTCTTCAAAAAAAAAAAAATCAGCGACACTAACTTTCTGAAGGGCTTTTGGAGTTTTCTTCCTTATTATATCCTAAATTCATTTAGTAGCATGCTTTCTAGTGTGACTAAATTTTTCATTGAGGTGATGCATACCATATTCTTAATCATGTTCGATGGTTTTAGTCAGTAGCTTTCTTTTTCCTAAACAGATTAGAATGCCTGGTCAAGTTCCAAATGAGCTTTTGTATGGAAGAGTTGGATACTTGTGGCCTGTTCCTTCTTGAATAAGCATATAGGTGAAGGGACAATCCCTTCAACCCACATGGTGAGTGCTTCTACACATCCCCAATATTTTTTTATTGTTTTCTCTATTTTCCATCAAATGACTTATTAAGCTAAAGTTTATTAATTGTTTAATGATTAAATGTATCTAGGGTGCGCTAGCAAAGGAAATCATCATGGATGAAAAAGACTATCCAGAAGAGGCAGCTGCCCTCTCATGTACGAGTGGCATGGCAAGAAATATTGGGGTTCTGCTCATGTACTGGCAGGGATTATACACGTCCTGATGGACATGGATTTAAAGCTAGATGAGAAGGAAGACATTAAAAGTACCCTCAGGTACATGATTAAAAATCGCTTTCCGAGTGGGAACTACCCCTCAAGTGAGGGCTCCAATAATGACCGCCTAGTGCATTGGCGTCATGGTGCCCCAGGTGTTTCTCTCACTCTTACCAAGGCTGCTCAGGTGATCATGTTTCCAGCATAATTGTTTGATTAACGTTTTCATGTCCAACTATGAACAAACTATTATGGCCAGGTCTTCCAAGAAGAGCAATTTCTGCAGGCGGCTGCAGAGGCTGCCGAGGTGGTATGGAACCGAGGCCTGCTAAAGAGACTTGGAATTTGTCATGGTGTAAGTGGGAACGCTTATGTGTTCCTCTCGCTGTACAGGCTAACTGGCAATGTGGAGTACTTATACCGGGCTAAAGCTTTTGCTTGCTTTCTGCTTGACAAAACTGACAAGCTTATTGCAGATGGGATAATGCATAGTGGTGACCGCCCGTACTCACTGTTTGAAGGACAGGCTGGTCTGGCATATCTCTTTTTGGACATGGTGAGACCCTCGGAATCAAGGTTTCCAGCTTATGAGCTTTGAACTTCCATGCGCTTGTGTGTGAGAAACTAAGTTGGGAGTTTTATATGGCATTTTGTGCTTAAGTTGGTACAGATGAGAAGGAAAAGCTTATTGGATGTGATCTTAAGAGAGTTGGAGAGGGAACTGTTCTTGTCACCTAATTGTGTTAGATGATGTCTACCTTGTGCCATATATTCGAGTCATAGGAATGCTTTTGTGATATTTGGTTTTGTTGTTTTTGATTATTCAACCCTTTCCTGAAGGTGATGAAAAGAATCATTTTGGACTGTTGTTTTTTGATGTGGAAATGGTGTCATGTTCACTTACTAATGACTCGGTAGAAGTACAAACTCTTAGAAGGCTTTTTTTTCGGAGGATTGGTAGCCTATGCGCTATGGTTTTCTATTTCATATAATATTGTTTTTATTCTTTGGCAATCTTATAACATTGTTTCATTGTAGGAAAGATGCCCATCCCAGGATCTTCCTTCATTTGTGATTTAGGTGGTACAGAGATTGCATTTGAATTGGAAAATATGCCTGTACTTTTTTGAGGGGAAAGAGAAGTTGGAATTTATTTCTGAGAAAAAAAATGGAAGTGTGAAAATTTCACATTCTAAGAGCATAGAAAGAGGGGGAAGAAGAGTTTCACATGTCCATATTTCTTTTCTTAAAAATTTATTCTTTGCTTCGTCTAGAATCTCGCCTACGATTGGACGGATAGTTATCTCCTCTTTCCCTCGCTCTTCCCAATGAAGCATGAGAAAATAATTGAAATAGTTTTTTATGTCTATGTACGTTCTTGCTAATATATTTAGAATTTTGTATTATTCCTTAAAAAGGTTTGGTGCTTTGGAGAATTGTAACATTTCAATATGTTAGCATTATGATGCCACGTTTCGTCATTTTAATGCAGGGCATAGTTAGAAGAGAGAAAAAAATTATGAACATTTACATACTTTTTCTTCCTCTTCATTGGAAAATAAATACCTTCTGATTATTTTGATTTTTTCATGCTCTATTTTTCCTTCCATTTAGATCAAAATTATTCCTCAATATATTTTTATTTTCCTTCTATGCTTATTTAATATTTATGTCCATCTAATTTTGTTGCAATCTTTATTCTAGAAATATTGTAGTCAAATCGATATTTTTCCATACAAAATTACCTCAACCAAACATAGAAAAATAATTTTACAACTAATTTTTTATATAAATTTTTTGTCAATCAAATATGTAAAATTTATTTTCTCTTGTAGATGTTTTTTTTTAAAAAGGTCTTAAGAAAACTTTTCTTTAGAATTTTTTTTTAGAAAAATTTCCAACAAGCTATAAATTTTAATTCAAACCCTAATTGAAAAGTAGGACCAAGTCTCTGTTGGAGTTGATCTTAGTTCATTCATTTTGATTTTAGAAGAAATATTTTTAAATTATTTTTGATTGCGGTATGGAGGTATGTTTGGATTACTAATGTCTCTTCATGTATTTGAAATGCAATACAAAGGTAGAGGAGAGAAACAAAATATAACTAGGCAACTCATGGAGGTTCTCAGCAAGGAAGGATTGCAAACGGGCACAAAGGTTTAAAATAGTTCACAAGGGTATAAGCCAATCCACTGATATGTGGTGGGACGAAGTACCTTTCATGATTTAATTTCATGCAAGAAAGATGTTTGCCATGAAGAATTTCATAATAATGCTCAAAACCTTGTTTTAAGTTGGATGCATGAGGGAGATGATGTTTAATGCAAGACTATCACATGCAACTACAATCATCACTTTAGTACTATTATAGTTTTAACCAACTATGATTATGCTCGTGTCAACTAAATTTGCATAAGATGCACGATGAAATGCTACAAAGATAAATTTTGCTCAATGCCAACTTTAATGCTTCTTTTCGCTTCTAATTGGGCTAAATTTAGGCATATCCTTAAGAATGAGTTTTATGGAAGGATAATTTCTTTTCTTTGAAAGCCTAAAATAAAGTATTTCCACTGTCCAGTTAGTATATAGGACTTAACACAATTAGATCAAGTGTGAAGAATATTTGATGGATGATCATATATTATTTTGTATTTTTGCCCCTTTGCTTCTTTATTTTTTGAAATGAGAATTTTCTTTTATATATGATGATAAATGCTAGGTTTCTCTCTTCCCACAATTTGAAAGAGATTAATAAAGGCTTTGCTTTCCAAATGAAATAAGAATCAAAGGAGAAAAATAAATGTTTTCTAATATAAGGTCCTTTCATGTAGTATGGGAAAGGTTGTTACGCAAATAGCTTTATTATTGAGTTTTTTTCCTTCATTATTAAAATGATATGTGATAAGTGGAAATTGGCGAAATTCATAGTTATAGAGAATTTGTTGATTTTCAAATCCTTTACAAGACATCTTTTACACTCTAAAGAGCTGTGCTTGCTTAGATAGCCAGTATATTGCTCATATTCAAAATAAGAGGCTCTTTCTGAATATTTTTTCTCCATGATATTTAGCAACTACCTTGCATGGTATTTTGGCATGACAATGAGTGGCACATGTTTATAGCCACCACATTACTCATCTTGAAGATATTGGGCTCTTGTACAATCTCTCTACCTTGCATATTTGGCAACAATCTTACCATGTATTTAGTATTCTAACATGATATTCTATTTTAATATGAACAAGAGCTCTTCATTTCTAAGTTGGGTGATGTGCCCTTTATCTAAGCATGCACAAATCCTTTATGATGAAAAAATTGCAATATCTAAGCATATTTGGCAACTATCTTGTATGTATTTAGTATTCCAATATGATATTCTATTTTCAACATGAGTAAGAGCTCTTCATTTCCAAAATTAGCAATGTTCCCATTATCTAAGCATGAACAAATCCATTGCAAAAAGTGCAATGTCTCAAACAAATCATTGAAACTAGAGATGCAAACAAGCAAAACTCAAGTTGAGCTAGATGTAGCTAGCCCAAGTTGTTTAATAATCAGGATGAGTTCAAACTAACTTATTTAATTTTGAGTCAATATCAAGCTATTCACAAATAGCTTCTTTAAAAGATTGAGAGTTAAATTTGTCTAGATTTTCACTAATAATATGAAAAAACTAACCCTAATTGCATTTGATTTTATAATCTAAATACATTTAATTTTACTTAACCTTACCTTCCACCTTTGCCAACCTATCATTTTGACCCCTCACCCTCTAACTGCTGTCATCATGATAGAATTCTCATGTCATTTGATGCTAAAATAAGTACTAGCGAGGTGTCCTACTCTTTTTTTTACTGGACTAGTTCAGCATCACCTTAGCATAATTCAATGCTTTATAGTAGCAACTTTTAATTACCTTACTCACAAACTATATTAAATATTGTTTGGAGGAAAACATCAGCAAAGACTGACTGGTAGTTGGGTTCATTGTCGATCAAGTAGAAAGCATATTCGCGTTGCAGGAACCTAGTTTGCATTGGCCGATACTTCGAATGAAGCCAACCACATGGATGCATGACTAACACATCATGCATGTTAATGCCTCACCTTGTTGTTTGTAGACAATCTATATAGGACTACCAAGCTAATTTACTGGTCTCAAGCTCAATCTTTTACCAGTTAAATCTTTATCAAGCCAAAGCAGAACATCTTGTAAGAAAAGGAAATATCAAGCTTAACAAAAGCTATTAATTTAGAAACTGCTTGTTCATGTGCAACCAAAGGCAATTTAAAATTACATATAGTAAGTTTAAAATATAAAATATCATACATAATAAGGAAGAAAATATCAAACTTCTCTTAAGAAACCACACAATAATTTATACCAAACAAGCCTAGTTACTTTGCTTGATAGAGCCTAATATAGCTTCTTGAAAAATTCTTCTTGAATTTCGTCAATGAAACGAATATAGGCAAACCTCCATTCTTTCTGAAAGAATAAAATGCCAAAAAAGGTCCAAAATCCAACAACATATCCAAGTGGAATGCTAAGATAGAACCATTTTGCTTCATCTCTATTCTCATTTCCACCTGGACCATTTTCAATGCCATCAATTGATGTTGAAGTATTAGTTGGTGTGTCACCTGGACATTTTTGGTCAATGGATATCCACATAATCCATCATTGCCAGCATAGATGGATGGATTATCAAGTGTTTGGAGTTGCTTGCCTGATGGTATTCTTCCCCACAAGTTGTTGTTTTCTAAGTTCAAGAAATTTAAAAATGTTAAAGAAGAGATGCTTGGGGGAATTATACCTGAAAGTTGATTCATAGACAAGTCGAGAGATTCCAACTCTTTCAAGTTACCAATTGTCTCTGGAATGTGTCCAATCAAATGATTCCTTGATAAGTTAAGCAGCAGCAAACCTGAGAGATTTGTTAGCTCCATAGGAATTTCTTGTGAAAGAGAATTGCTTGAAAGGTCGATGCCTACCATCAATAAAATTGTCCACTGGAACTCTAGTTCTCGACCTTCCCAATTCACTGTCACACTCTCCAAGTACTCAAACAAAATATTCTGCAAATCTCTTCTTTGATTGCTTGATTTCATGGCAACAAGATTACCAAAACTTCGTGGTATACCTCCAGAGAAGTTATTATAAGAGAGATCTAAGAGTTGCAGCGAAGTAAGATAACCTAGCTGATCAGGAATGCTGCCATTGAACATATTCTATCGTAGGCGAAGGATCATTAATAATGGAAAGATTTCCTTCTTCCATGTAGGGATTTCTCCAAAGAAACCATTCTCTCCGATATCTAGAACGGTTAGGTTCTTGCAATTTTTCAAGAATGCCGGAAATTCTGCAATGAAAGTATTGTTATTCAAGTGAAGAGACTGAAGTGAACATGAGGGGCCCATCATGTTAGGAATCCTTCCATATAACTTATTGGATGCAAGATTCAAGTATTGCAGACCTTTCATATCCCAAAAACACTGAGGAATTTCTCCAGAAAAATGGTTTTTAGAGAGGTCTAGTGATGCCAAATTGATCATTCTACAAATGAATGGGGATATACTACCATTTAGCAAGTTATCTGAAATAAAGAGAGTACTCATATTGGGCAAGAAAGTGTGATTCATCATGCCCTCTTGATGATCCATTGGAAGCATGTCTACCAACTGATTCCCAGATAGATCCAAGTACCAGAGGTTTGGAAGATTAAGGAGCTGGTTTGGTATCTCACCACTGAACTGATTTCTCGATAAATCAAGATACCGAAGCTCAGAAAAGCTAGCAAGTAAAGAAGGAATTGAACCTGATATGGAGTTGTTACTCAATTCAAGTGAATCTAAGGAACCCAAATATGACAATTCTAGCCTTATCTTTCTGTTAGAGTGCTTGAAGATAGATCCCAAAATTGTTGCTCGGACATATTTCCAAAGGCTACTGGAATTGGGCCCGTTAGGTTGTTGTAGGAGAGATCCATATTAACAAGCTGCTTTAGGCTCGCCATTGTGCGAGGAATTGGACCTGTAAATGAGTTTATTGAGAGATCCAAAAACATCATGTTGATCAAATTCCCAATCTCTGGTGGAATTGGACCTGTAAATGAGCTATTTGAGAGATACAGACCCTCTAAATTTGTCAAATTCCCAATCTTCGATGGAATTGGACAAGTAAATGAGTTATTTGAGAGATCCAAATGCATCAAGTTAGTCAAATTCCAAATTTCCGATGGAATTGGACTTGTAAAAGAATTCTTTGAGAGATCCAGCTCCCTCAAGTTGATCAAATTCTCAATCTCCAATGGAATTGGACCTGTAAAAGAGTTTTCTGAGAGATCCAAATGCTTCAAGTTGGTCAAATTCCAAATCTCCGATGGAATTGGACTTGGCATGCGGTTGCTCCAAAGGTATAAATAGTTCAAATTTTAAGCAATCCAATCTCTCCAGGTAGCCGGCCATTCAAGGTTTTAGCTAACCCAAGGTAATAAAGTTGGGTCCAATTGGTGAACAAGTTTGGTGAGATCTCACCAGAGAGTAAATTGTTGCCCACATCAAAATATAATATTGGTTAGACTAGACAAGGATGTGGGCAACATCCCTACTAGGTTATTATAAGACAGATGAATATCAGTGAGATTGGTGCAGAGGCCTAGTTCAGAAGGTATGGTAGCATTCAACTCTGTATAATGTAGATCGAGTTGTTCCAGCCTTCGGAGTTTGCCTAGAGAAGAAGGGATTGGTCCACCTAATGGATTGTGGCTGAGATCTAGCGTGCGAAGGCTCGAAATGGACCCAAGTGTTGGTGGTAGCCCCCCCGTCAACATGTTCCAGCCAAGAAGAAGGTCCTGAAGCTTGGACAACTTGGCAAGGGATGCTGGAATGACTCCTTCAAAGAAATTATGAGAAAGATCAAGATAATCAAGGTTAACTAAATTGCTTATTGAGTTGGGTATAGAACCTTTTAGACTGTTCCATGATAGGTCAACAAAGGTCAAGTTGGTGCAGAGGCCCAGCTCAGAAGGTATGGTAGAATTCAATCCTGTAGGAACCAAATTGACTATTCTCCAGAGTCGAAGATTGCCCCAGAGATCTAGTCTGTGAAGGCTCGAAATGGAACCAAGTATCGGTGGTATACCCCCGGTTAGCTCGTTCCCGCCAAGAAGAAGGTCTTGAAGCTTGGACAACTTAGCAAGAGATACTGGAATGACTCCTTTAAGTGAATTACCAGTAAGATTGAGATACTCAAGGTTAACTAAATTGGTTGATAATGAGTTGGGTATTGGACCTTCTAGACTGTTCCACGATAGGTCAAGAAAGGTCAAGTTGGTGCAGTTTAGTAGAAACGATGGAAATTCCAGAGTCAGGCTATTGACGGATAGTGATAGGTATGACAACGAAGGCATGGTAGTGAACTTGGATTTGTTTGGCGTCTCCAAGGAATTGAAACTGAGGTCCAAATGGCGTACCTTTTGGAGGTGGCTGAGCTGGTATGGGATTGGCCCAACAAGATAGTTATCGCATAGACGAAGATTGAGAAGCTCCGAGAGCCTTCCAATCTCTGGTGGCACAGAGCTGTTGAAGTAATTGAGGCTAAGGTCCAACGAGGTGAGCTTGGAGAGATTAGAAATGCTTGGAGGGATGGATCCATAAAGGAAGTTGGAACTGAGATCAAGGCTGGTGAGGTTGCGCAAAGATGAGAAAGCAAGGCTGTTGAGGGTTCCATTGAGCTTGCAATCGGATAACTTTAGCTTAATAACTCTGCCATCGGAGTTGCAGAGAACGCCGTGCCATTTACATGTGCTGGTTAATTTCTCAGAAGACCATGAACTGAGAGAGTTGGGCCGGAGCAAGCTGGCTTTCCATTCCACAAGAGCTTTAGCTTCAGTTTCTGCATCGGTTTTCAAAGAGAAGACCGATAGTAAGAGGAAAAAGAGAGGAAGTATGGTGGAGTGGAATAGGATTGGCCGCATAGCTGAAGGGAGAATAATGGTTGCCATTTCTTTCTTTCTTTTTATTTGGGTTGGTTGCTTGGTTTTAATGGTGCTCCTCAACTCTTCTTATATAGTGTGGAAGAATGGAAGGATTTGGAGAGGATAAGGCAAAGTGACACATGATTGGGAGCATGGTGTTATGGTTCCCATAACATCATGCGGCTCCACTTGCGCTTCCAAGCCGTGCAGGACACGGCTTCTAATCCGTAAAGTGTTGTAATCTGTCTTGAGTTCATAGGCTTTCCAACCGTACAGGATACGGTTTCTAATGGGAGATGGTAATACATTGAACATTTTTTCATATCTCAACTCAACGATGTGGACATATATAGTATGGAAGAATAGAAAGGAGGGACGAAAGGGATAATATAATCTACACTAGTGAGAGCACATATTATGGTTCGCAGAGCGCCATGTTGCTTCATTTACCCATTTGAATGACTTGTTGATGAACCAAAAACTTTCATGAATGATTGACTATTAACCATCAAACGTTCAGCCCTCTAAATGGTTAGACATCTTAAAAATTATTTAGTAAGGAATATGATAACAAACCAGTTAAAGTAGTTATATTCTTTTAAAAAAAAATTTATTGCTAAAAATAAAGATTAAAAAAAGATAGATGTCTAATAAGATGAAGATAAAAATATTTTTTTGATAGGATAATTATTCTTCTTCTAATAGTATTAGTCATCCTATGGAATAAAATTTTATTATGTCCTTTAAGAAATAAATATAAGAAAGGATTAAAAAAATCTTTACTCCCTCCTATTTGAGTGAGTCAAGCACAGGGGATGAAGAAGAGAAAGGCTCGAGTGGATAGAAAAGGTTAATTTAAGAGAAAGTTGGCTGATAAGTCTTAAGATTTATGATTTTATTTATTAAAAACTTTGTCCTCGCTGTCCTCAAATCTCGCTGGTGGAGAATAGCTCATCCTCCTTTTCTAAAATAAAAATTTAGAATCTATGAATCTAGAAGGTGGAATGCCATCAAAACTATTCCATACCAATGCATCCACACGATTTGGGTCAGTTTAGGTGCAATAAGATATTGATAAAATTTGAAACTTAAAATAAGGCTTTTAATTTTATTGGATTAATTGAACATTGCTTGGTTTTAATGGTGCACATCAGCTTTACTTATAGGGTTACCCTTGTACGGACAGACTTGAAGCTTCAGCATGTTGAAATTTCCCTTGAATTTACGGGCTTCCGATCCGTTTCCTACACGGGTTCCAATCTATGCAGGAAACGTGGGAGTCGTTATCCTCTTAAGAATATACCTGTAACTCTAAAGGTGGGACAAAGTGATAGGGGACGAAGTGACTTATACATAACAAATGGCCCCAACGTTGCATCGGACAAGAGGAGAAATGGGCAGAACCCAGCGTGTACGGAAGGAACGACGAGGCAATTGGGCTTCCACTAGGGTCCACACAGAAAGCTGAATGTTAACCACGAGTCCAAGTTATTAAAATAAGCTTCTAATTGTATTGGATTAATTGTATTTATAATATAAAACACAGCACTTGAAGCTTCCTAGATGGCCTGCGGATAGACTTAAAGCTTCAGCACGTTGAAATTTTCCATGAATTTAAAGGACTCCGATCCGTGTCCTACATGGCTTTCAATCCGTGCAGGAAACGTTGGAGTCGTTATCGCTTTAAGAATATACTTGTAACTCTAAAAGTGGGACAAAGTGAGAGGGGACGAAGTAACTTACATAACCAATTAATGGCCCCAACGTGGCACAGGACGAGAGGAGAAATGGGCAGGACCCAGCGTAACGGGGAACGACGAGGCAATTGGGGTTCCACTAGGGCCCACACTGAAAGCTAAATGTTAACCACAGGTCAAAGTTATTAAGACGCACGCAACTAGCGTGTAGACGAGGCAATTGGGTTCCCCTCGGATTATTAAAAGAAGACTTGCTGTCAACAATGGGCCCAAATTATTAAAAGACACACCGGACCATCAACGACGTGAAGTGAGATGACATTTGGAATCTTGAAGTTCGATAGGAAAAGGACTTCCCAGCCACCACCAGCGTTCTAGTTTTGATAACTGTTGTCCATTGCTTTTATTTTTCAGATTGATAAAAAAAAAAAAAAAAAATAGCGCAAATCTGATAACCGGTCACCAAAGGACTGGGTCATAAAATCTGTTTCCTGTTGACCAATTCGTATCAATTCCTTTAAATTTTAATTATTTCTTAATTACCATCAATGATTGCCTATTTTGAGAGGATAACTATGTAGATTCTTATTATGTATATAACGTAAAAAGATGGCTATATACAATATAAAGTTAATTATATGCAACGAGAAAGGCTGCTTATTAGATAAACTTTATAGGATTGACAGGATTTTATGATTTTAATCAATATAGAGTATTTTATAAAATATAGACCATAGAAGGATCATTTGGTAACTTATCTTAAAGTAAGACTTACTACTACTTTTATTGGATTGGATTTGCTTATAACGTGAAACGTATCCAACAAAATTGTTAGCCTAGCCAGCTCTTTTGAATATCTCTATAAAACAAGGTTTTAAGTTCAAATATGAGGCGATAAATAACACACACACTCCTTGTTACAAGTATCTTTAGACCTTTTTTTTTCTCTCGTAGCAAAAATATAAATATTGGATGCATTAATCAATTGACATAGATCTATTCTCTTTTATGGTAAATACTTTGGCATCACTTATCTCATCAAGCTTGTTGCTAGCTCTATTATAGTTTTGACGGACTAATATAACTCTATATTATAATTATTATCTTGAGTGATGTAGCTATGATATTTGGATGTTGCACTATATAAAAGAAATGATCAATTATAGATCCTTGAATATCATCAAAGCACAAACAACTATGAAATGTATGGGCATATACTTCTGTTCTAGTACCAGTTTTAAGTTCTTTGATCATTATCAGCAGCACCAAAGTGATTCTTATATTAGGATGCACTATTGATAAGTAAGGATGAAGCATCAGTTTGCTAATTGAAGGATACCCAAGTAGTAGTACCATCAATAAACCAAGTAAGCCTCTTAGCATGATCTCTATGCATCATCTATAATTAACAATATGTGCATCATGAATTAATAAGATTTATTTGTTAACTAACTAGCATGCCTTCCACGTAACAATAGTTCAAATGTTTATGTGATGGTTCGTTAATACATGGATAGTTAAAGTTATTCTTTTCCAATATCTTTGAGCCTGTTTGGTACTTTTTATTATTTTTGTTTCTTTAGGAATTAGTCCAACTAGTACCGCACATTTAACAACATTTAGGAAGCGATGTAAATTAAATTTTATTAAGCATAAATAATTTATTTTTATTAGGTTATCAATATATATTTGGTTTCTCACATGTCATTAAAAGAAAAAAAATCATATGAAAATCTATGACTTTCAATAAATTAAACCTAGCAGCAAAATTATTTAAACAAATCAAATTTCACAATTTAAAACACGATCACTACTTATTCAACCTAATACTTGTCACAAATTTATATTAAAAAAAAATCATTCAAATTCATATATGCTTTAACTAGAGTGGTGTATTGCCTGCATGAGTTATCTTTAAAGATTGCTTTTACTATCAATATTGTTTCATTAAGCCACTTCTTTTTCTTTTTTCCATTTCTATAAGCCATCAAACTATTATTTTTTAATCAATAAAATTTTTTTAGCGGATCAAATAATTAACTTTTTTTAGTTGGTTCTTTCTCACTTTTCTAACAGAGAATTTTTTTTCCAAACAAAATTAATCTTTTTTTTACATCAGACTATTATTTTTTTAACCAAATATTTTTCTTTTTTTCCTATGTTGAACATTATTCTTAAAGGGACAAAGTGAGAGGGGACGAAGAGGAGAAATGGGCAGAACCTAGCGTATACGGGGGGACGACGTGGCAATTGGGCTTCCACTAGACACCACACAGAAAGCTAACCATGGGTTGAAGTTATTAAGACACCTAGCAGCGTCTAGACGAGGCAATTGGGTTCCCCACGGACCCATGGCAGAAGACTTGCTGTCAATGACAGCCCAAAATACCATCAACGAAGTGAAGTGAGATGGCATTTGGAATCTTGAAGTTCGGTGGGAAAAGGACTTCCCATGCAGCCACCACCAGTCTTCTAGTTTTGATAAACTGTAGTCCATTGCTTTTGTTTTTCGGATTGATGTTAAAAAAAAGCAAAACAAATAGTGCAAATCTGATAACCGGCCTGCAAAGGACAGTGTTATAAAATCTGTTTCCTGTTGACCAATTATGTGACGCTTGATTCATCATATCAATTCCTTTTAATTTTTAATTCTTTCTTACCATCAATGATTGCCTATTTTGAGAGGATAATTATATAGATACTTATTATTTATATAACTTAAAAGGATGGCTATATCAAACATAAAGTTAATTATATGCAATGAGAAAGGCTGCTTATTAGATAAACTTTATGGGTTTGGTTGGATTTTATTATTATTATACCGGTATGATTTCGAGATAGTGCTTAGGACCTCTTGTTTCATTTAACATTGAGTTTAGACAAGTGACAACTACTTGTAATTAGAATACCAAATATTGGTATATATCAAGCCCTTAATCTTATTGCAATTAATGTATGACCTTTTGATGGATTGTCATTAAAGGGGGTCATCATAATGAGTCCTAATAGATATAAATGCTCAAATGTATACATTCTTCAATACATCTGAATTAATCTTCACTTTTGTGAAAATTTACAACATATAATTACACATAAGTAGCTATGGTTGAGGCACAAAAGGGTGCCTCTTATAATACCTTCAGGCTATGTAAGTCTTTTCTATCGTGTAGAACAATTAATAGATAGTTTCTCTATTTTTTTATGATCAATATCATTTAATTGTTTATAACTATACTATCTTCAATTGAAGACGGTAATATATTGAAGGTTTTTCCATATCTTAAGTCTTGACTGGTTAACTGATCATGATCGGCTTAACGATGTGGACATATATAGTGTGGAAGAATGAAAAGAGGGAGGGAGGGGATAAGATAATTGATAGTATTGAGAACACATATTGTGGTTTGCAGAACATCATGTGGCTCCATTTGCCCATTTGAATGATCTCTTGATGGGCCAAAACTTCCATAGGTGATTGACTGTTGACCATCAATGTTCAGCTTTTAAAATTATTAGGTACCATAAAAATATTTACTAAAGGATATAAAAAAGTAGCAACCTTTGCTAAAGATAAGAATAAAATAAAAAAAAATAAAGTAGTAACCTAATAATTTTTTTTTAAAAAAAGTACTTCTTTTAATAGGATAAATTATCCTCCTTCCAATTGGACTAACCATTTTTTGGAATAAAATTTTGTTATCTTCTTGAAAAAAATAAATATGAGAAAGGATTAAAAAAATATCTTTCTACTAATTAGTCGGTGTGCAAATACAGCTTAAAAGGATGAAGAGGGGAAAGGCTTAAGTGGATAGCAAAGATAAATTTGAGAGGAAGTTGGCTGGTTGATCTCAAGATTTATGGTTTTAGTTATTGTTGACTTTATTCTTACTATCCTTAAACCTAGCCGGGTGAGAATAGCTTTTTTTTTCTTAAAAAATTGAAATATATGAATCTAGAAGGTGGAATGCCATCAAAACTATCCCATAGCAATGCATGTTGGGTCATTTTAGATGCAATAAGTTATTTAGTTTGGGTGCATTAAGTTATTGACTAAGATTTAGAACTTAAAGTAAGGCTCCTATTTTTATTGGATTGAATTTGCTTATAAGATAAAGCATATCCAACATTATTATTACCCTAGTAGGTTCTTTTGAATATCTATAAAAAATAATATTTTAATTTCAAACTTGAGATGATAAATAGTATATATATGTAGATAAACACGTAGACACATACTCCTTGTTAGAAGTATCTATCAACTTTATTTTTCTCATGGCAAAAATATTAACATTAGCGAAAAATGAGATATAAAAGATAGTGATGACTCTCTTCTTTTTCTCTCCTTACTAATCTACATCGAGTCTTACCTACGATGCAACTTGAGCTAGGTTAATGAGAACCTGAAACCCAATCGGCACTTGATTATTTCTTGATATACTAGTAGGTGTAAGCATAGAGTATAAATTGGGTTCAAGTTTAGATGTGGCATAAATAGTTTAGAGTTAGATATGAATACTACAAATGACATAGCTAGGAGTTTTAAGCAGGAGGAGCATTATTATTATCCAATGTCTAATTATTGGAAGCCCATTGAAGTTCCTGGATTACTTTAGCAATTCATTTTTCCTCTAAGTTGATCATGTCTGTTGCTTAAAGATTCACAAATACTCAAAACATTTGTAATGAAATTGAAAAGCAATCTATTATAGATATGATTTTTTCTTTTGGGTAATGACAACTAATACTAATTGATGCTGATGTGTTAATCAATGGACATAGATCTATTCTCTTCTATGGTAAAGTGCTTTGGAACCACTAAACTCATCAAGCTTGTTGCTAGCCCTATTATCCGTCTTGACCAAGTAATCCAACTCTATATTATTAGGGGATTACAATCTACTAGATACACTATCTTTCTATCTAAAAGAACCAAATCTCCATCACTACTATTGACCTCATAGAGACTTAGTTTTCATTATCACCAACTTCTAACCTATAAATCTTTGTCTTCAATGCTTTTCAGGATAGATTTGAAGGATGTTGATCCTTGCAATTGAATATGAGATCAACAACAGTGATGAGTTACCATTCCCTGCAACATTCATTGATCTAGTTTTATATTCTTTTAGATATATGAACCAGCGTTTTATGAGTTCTGGTCTTTTATGAATGCTATGATATCAAATTGAAGGGAAAGGAGATCAGAACAAGTTCAAAACAAATGTTAGCTAAGGTTGAACTAATGCATACAGAGTACTGGTGCACAGAAAATGAAATTAATGCATATCTACCCAAAATCAGTGCACATGGAGCTAAAATGACAATGGCAAAAGAGAGTACCTTCCCTCTGCATGAGAATGATAAGGCCACAAATAAAGTGGTAATAACTACTACAAAGAAGTAAAATAATAAAGAGATCAAGAATTTTTATGTTGAAGGAATCAAGAGGCACCTTTCTTTAACCACTATAGCAAGCAATAACTTTCTTGGATCATAATATCAAAATATATCATTATTGAAATCACAACATCAAGAGACAATACTCTTTGCTCATAAATCTTACAAAGAGAACTTAATTCACGGCAATAGAATTCCTCATCAAACAAAGCTGGATTTCAACGTATAAGGTGCCGGAACCGACTTGCTTATATGAAACATCAATTTAGGGAATCCAAGAACTATGGCCTTAGACTTGTCCCCCTACCAGGCCGCCCTTAAGAGAAATAAAAAAGCACACAGGAAACCCTGATTTCTATACCTTTTCTACTTATAAGAGTGGCAAGCTGGAATGGTATTTGTGTAGGGAATTACGTATATTTTATATGAATCAAATTCATATATCACGCAGCGGAAGATAAAAATAAATACGAATTTAATTCCTAAAGCCCAAGATCCTCAGGGAACAAATTCAGTTAATAAGAAATAACACATGATTTAATAATAGATCATACCTATGTTCTTTATTGGGGATGAAGCCTGATGAAGCCGGTAAACGATTTACCACTAGCCGTCCATGTGTTCGGCCTCTAATGGTGATCCACGCGAAGATCTTTAGATGATGTCCTCTTAGGATTGGATGATAACCTTGTTGCGCGAGGGGTGCTAGCGCCTCTTTTCTTTTTAATTGATTTCTCAAATCAAGAGAGAGAACAATTCTTTGATCAAGATCAAATCTTGATCTATCAAAGAAAATAATTTCTTGATCAAGATCAAATCTTGATCAATCAAGAAAGGAAAGATTTCTTGATCAAGATCAAATCTTGATCAACCAAGAAGAGAGAGAAAGTCTTCCTTCAACAACCCAAAAAGAGGGACATGAGAGAGAGAAGCTTTCAACCCTTCAAGGGAGAGAGACATCTAGAGAGAGAAAGGACATTTAGAGAGAGAAAGTAAGTGTTAGGCATCCAAAAGAGAGAAAAAGTAAGAGTTAGGCGTGTCTTTCGAAGTAGATATCTTTCTCCTTTTTATACATGAAAAGGAGGTTGTGTGGTTTTTAAAAAGGTGGATTTTGTTTCAACCACCTAACCATTCAACCATATCAAATTAATAACAAATTATCCTAACAAATTTAAGATATTTGTTATCATGATAATGTTAGGATTACAACCACCAAACCACATCCCTAAAAAATAGGAAATTGGTTATCCATGAAACCAACATCGCAACCTTTGCATTTGGCTTCATGATGATGCCCCAAATCATGGGGTTCCCTCCTCCATGAAGTAGAGATGGGTCATGTCCATCACGTGGGCATGGATCCAACCTTCACGTGGCACGATCTCAGCCCTCGGCTCAATTGGGTTTCCATGAATCAAATCATGCCATCATATGGACCCAATTAAATACTATATTATTATTCTCAATTAATCTAAGCCATCCATCACATGGATCAAGCATAATTAATGGATTTCATATGTACATCACATGTACAAAAGGTCTCTCTCTTGAATACAAAATTCTTTTCTCTATGATGAATCCTATTCATCAATTTCATGTTCTCTCATTAAGATTGAGTCAAACCCAATCCTAATTAATTGGTCATCTAATTTGAATTAAGTCCAACTTAATTCTCATTTTAACTTCATCCAAAATCTTCATAATGCGTGTGACCCATTAGGTCCCTTGACACGTAATTGGTAATAATCATATCCCTAATATTGACCCTAAGGATGACTTGGTCAACACTTTGTCCAAGTCAATTCTTTAACCAAATCAACTCCTTGATTAAGTCAAAGAATCCATGATTATAAATTATGAGCGGCCTCTAGCAAAGCATCATGACCACCCAACTGTTAAGGATTTTGTTGATGTGGTCATCAATACTTGTCCATGAACGGTTACCGTACGATTCAATCCCTTCGTCACATATCCCAGATCAATCAGTGGTATGGAATGTGTCAACCATGTAATTGATCTTTATTTATTTGATCTTAGAAAAAATTGACTCATATGAATTAGAACTTCGAAACAATTTTGAATTCCAACTTAACCTTGCAATGATTTAACAGTCAATTTAATCCATTAAGTGGCCATGGGATATAACCCTTTCTATCAAAGGAGACGAATCCTGTCTTGAACAAACACCATCTTCATGTGCTTCTTATCATACCCAATCGACACCATATTTGCCATTCGTGGTTAGAGCGATGTTTGCATATCGTCAAAGCATGACATTCCACATATGAGGTGCAATGAATCTCAAGTCAAAGGATCACTCGCACCATCGTCATCAGAGATCAACCATCGACACTATATAGAATATCCATATGNGGACTACAGGTCACCAGAAGATTTGAGGACAATGAAAGATTCCTAAATGTCGGCGATGGAAGATTAGTTCCAGTACTGGCATTATGAGTTCTTGAAATAGTTTTCAATAGAAATGTCATTATACTAAATGATTGTCATTTTTTCCCAACGTTCTTATTGAACGTAATTTCTGTAGGCCTTTTGGCCAAAAATAATTATGAAATTTCAATAAAGGATGTTACTTTGAATATCATTATGAATGGAGTCACTGTAATGACTGGGCATTTATCTAATGGCATTTATATATTATCACAGCCTGTGAATATAGTGTACCAATCAAGTAAGCGCCCTAGAACAACTGATGTCACAGATATTTTCTTTGGCACCATCGGCTGGGTCATATCAACAAGAACAGATTAAACAGGTTAACTCAGGAGGGCATCCTTCGAGTTGATGATTGTGAATCATGTCTTCTTGGTAAAATGACCAAGTCATCTTTTACTGGAAAAGGTGAAAGAGCCAAAGAGCTATTGGGTCTAGTACATACTGATGTATGTGGACCAATGAGCACTTGTGCCAAAGGTGGATACTACTACTTCATTACTTTTATAGACGACCTTTCTAGGTTCGGTTATGTCTATCTTATGCGACATAAATCTGAATCGTTTGAAATGTTCAAACTATATCATAAAGAAGTAGAAAAACAAACTGGAAAATGTATTAAGACCCTTCGATCAGATCGAGGAGGCGAATACCTTTCCAATGAATTTGTGACATATTTAAAGGAGAATGGGATTCTCTCCCAATGGACTCCTCCTGGAACACCGCAACATAACGGTGTGTCGGAAAGAATGAATCGAACTCTGTTAGACATGGTTCGGTCCATGATGGGTTTTGCAAGCTTGCCAATATCATTTTGGGGATACGCATTAGAATCAGCTTGTCATATTCTTAATAAGGTTCCAAGTAAGTCTGTTTCTAAAACTCCACATGAGATGTGGTATGGACATAAACCGGTTATTACCTATCTGAGAATCTGGGGTGTCCGGCTTATGTGAAACGTGCAAAATCAGACAAACTTGAACCCAAATCTGACAAATGTTTTTTCATCGGCTATCCGAAAGAAACAAAAGGATATTACTTCTACAATACTGAAGAACAAAAGTTGTTCATTAGTAATAGAGCAGATTTTCTTGAAAAGGAGTTCCTTAGTGAAGGAACGAATAGCTCTAATGTTGAACTTGAGGAAGTTCATCAAGTAGAAGGAACAACACAAACCAGTGAACCCCTAGAATCTGAGTTGATTAGATCAAACTCAAAACCCATTTTAGATGCACCATTAAGGCGATCTGGTAGAGTACCACATCAACCGGACAGATACTTGGGTTTCTTGGTCCAGAACGATGATCCTATTGAACTCGATGAGAACGAGGATCCGATCACCTATATGGATGCTATGCAAAGGACTGACTCTAATAAATGGCTCGATGCCATGAAATCCGAACTTGATTCCATGAAGGACAATAATGTATGGACATTAGTTGACCCACCCGAAGGGATAAAACCCATAGGGTGCAAATGGGTTTTCAAGAGGAAAAGAGGCGCAGATGGAAAGGTAGAGACCTATAAAGCACGTCTGGTTGCCAAGGGGTATCGTCAACGTTATGGTATTGACTATGACGAAACATTTTCTCCTATGGCAATGCTGAAATCCATTCGGATTATGCTAGCTATAGCAGCACACTTCGATTATGAGATTTGGCAGATGGATGTTAAAACTGCTTTTCTAAATGGTGATTTAAAAGAACAGGTGTATATGATACACCTGAAGGTTTTATATCTGAAGACGAGTCTAAAGTGTGCAGGCTACAGAAGTCTATTTATGGACTTAAGCAAGCATCAAGGAGTTGGAACATACGATTTGATAAAGTGATCAAATCTTATGGCTTTATTAAGAATAAAGAAGAACCTTGCATTTATAAATGGGCTAACGATTCTGTTATTATTTCTTGTATTATATGTGGATGATATTCTCTTAATCGGGAATGATATCCCTGCATTACAAGGAATAAAGACATGGTTATCATCACAATTCTCCATGAAAGATCTGGGAGAAGCATCATACATCCTAGGATGAAGATCTATAGAGATAGATCTAAGAGGATGCTAGGTTTATCCCAATCTACGTACATTGACACAGTGCTAAAGAGGTTTAGCATGGAGAATTCCAAGAAACTATCTTCCGATAGGCCATGGAATTCATCTTTCTAAGAAGGATTGTCCGACAACTCCTAATGAAAGAGAACGTATGAGTCAAATTCCATATGCTTCGGCAGTAGGATCGATTATGTACACCATGACATGTACAAGACCAGATGTGGCATACTCACTAGGAGTAGTGAGTAGATACCAATCTGATCCAGGAGAAAAACACTGGCAAGTTGTTAAGACAATCCTTAAGTATTTGAGAAATACTAAGGACCAGTGGTTAGTCTATGGAGAGTCTGATTTGAAACTTGTTGGATATACTGATTCCAGTTTTCAATCAGATCATGATGATAGCAAAAGTATATCAGGTTTCGTGTTTATCCTAAATGGTGGAGCTGTTTGCTGGAAAAGTTCCAAGCAACATACAGTGGCAGATTCGGTGTGCGAGGCAGAGTACATCGCTGCATCAGATGCTGCGAAAGAAGCTGTGTGGCTGCGAAAGTTCATCTCCGAGCTTGGAGTGACACCTTCCATAGATGAACCAGTCCTGTTATACAGTGACAGCACTGGTGCCATAGCTCAAGCAAAGGAACCACGAGCACATCAGCGCACCAAGCACATACTGCGCGGTTTCATCTTATTCGAGAGATAGTAGACTGAGGTGACATAAATCTTCAGAAGATTGATGGAAAGGAAAACCTAGGTGACCCATTTACTAAAGCACTCAGCATCAAGGAGTTTGACAACTATAAGTTGAAGATGGGTATTAGATACTGTAATGAGTGGCTTTAGGCTAAGTGGGAGTTTGTTGGGAATTGTATCCTAAAGCCAATCATTTGATGATTATGCTGATGTAAATTGTATATAAATTGATATAATAAAAGTTATTTGGCAGTTTATTCATTACAAGAACATCTTCTTAATACTCCTGAAAGTAATGAAGCCCTTAGGATCTTCCTCACGATAAAGGAGGATTTATCTTAGAAGGTCCTTAAAAGAGTTCGCGACCAAATGATATACTATGACAGGCCATAGTACTATCAATTATAGGACGTTGTATATCATATTTATTGGTTATCCTCTTAACCAAGGAGTGTAGAGACACTGGTATGATATACAGGTGAAAGTGTAGGAGTACATTTCACTGAACGTGACTCATTTCCGGATACTCTACTGTCAAGAGTTAATCGAGAAGATATAGGTATAAGTATCCTTCAGACCTGAAGATCACAACCAGTGGCTTACAAGCAACTCATTGTACTTAGGTGCCGGACCACCTGGATTTCTAATCCAGCTACGAAAGGTTACTGGGTGCAGTCAAGTACTTGTGGTAGTCAGTTGTGGATCAAGATGGAATTTGACCTATCCCATTAAAAGGAGAAATGCTTGTGTTTCAATTTAGCAAGACCTTGGCCAAGGCACTTCATGTGAAAGTCACATGATCACTAAAGTTGAAATCACTTTATGGATTTGCTATTTAGAGTTGACAGGCTCTTAAGCCATCCTTAGCATTTGTGGTCAAGAGGATGAATTATATGGTAACTGTTTCTTAGGGTTCTTGGAGTTTGCTCGGCAACTCTTCGACCTATCCGGACGTCGGGTTCCATTGCTAGATGGGCACATCGATTAGTATAGAAAGTTGTTTCTATGCTACCGGCTTAGGTTCGAACCTAGAGAGTCACATGCATAGAAGTTTCCTAGGATGATCTATTTGCTGATCAACGATTAAGAATCGTATATGATTTAATTAATCAATTTGATTGATTGAATTATCTCAATTGGGTTAAGTACAATTGAATAAGATTCAATTGGTTTAAGTCTATTAGAAGGACAAGTCAATTTCAAATATTGATTTGAAATTAGACTTGATTTGAATTTAAATAGATTCAGGACTAGCCAAATTTGATTTGGGCTTGGACCATGATCTATGTGGGTTAAGTCAAATAAATTCAGATCAGAATCCAAACCTCTCGAATATGGATCTCATATGATGAGATGGCTAAAATCTCATCTCATGAGATAGAATTTAATGCATGACATTTATTTACCGAACGTCGGATTTATCCATCGTCTCTTTGGTTTTCTCCGAACGATGGAACTAAACCAAATGCCACGACTCCTTGGTTTTCTCCGAACGTCGAAATTAAACCAAGTGCCACGCCTTCGGCGTCTCTTCGCTTTTGCCAAACGACGGATTCTTAAATGTCAGAATTAAATGTCAAGGCTAAATCTAGACTATAAATAGAGGGCATTCCCTCACCAGAGAACACAGAACAAAAATAGAACAACAATACACATTTTGTCGTGGATTGTAATTCTAAATTGTCATGGATTGTAATTCTAAAATGCTAGAATAGAAAATCCTGATGATTTGGTGTTAGCGGAAGCCTGGTGGATCTTGGAGGAAGATTCAAGTGGAGGATTCAAGATCAGCAAAGCTATTTTTCCGCGAGCTAGCACTCCCGAAAATCTGATCATTCGGGGCTTCGCGTGGACGATACTAGAGGCCGGACGATTGAACGACTGCAGAGCAATAAGGATTTACCTACTATTCTTAAGGTAAGTGATTTGATCCCTAGATCTTAAGGCGGCTTCAAGATAATAGTGTGACTAGTCATCTTGAAGATAAAGATATGATCTTGATGTTTTTATATGCATATTTTAGATCAAACGACCCTGAATATATAGGCAAAGATATGATCTTGATGCATATTAGATAGATTAATATGTAATCTTTTAATTTCGCAATGATAATAGTTATCAATTTTTAAAATATGCATGCCTTGGAGACTATTTCTCCCTACAGAGTGACCTCCCCCTCAACTTTTACATAATCTCCCATAAATCCCATCATAGGTGTGGCGACAGGCCGGAGTAGATCAGGTGACAGGTTCATGCGAACAAAAGCATCGTAGTTCAAAACATCCACAGAACTCCCACTATCAACTAGAATTCTTTTTACAGGATGTTTAGCGATCGTCATGGACACGATGATGCCATCATCATTTTTGTTCACTACCCTATCTAAGTCCTTTTCAAAGAAAGAATTACAGACTCCGACTCCCCCTCCCCTCTCGGCCTCTTCGTCGGGCCTCCTACCCCCCAGGAAATCATTGCCACCGTCTTCTCCGTCGGGGCATTGTCGATCATCGGCAGCGGGGGTGCTGATGGGCCAGGAGCTCCTGGGTTGTTCCTCTGGACGAACTTTCCCAGGTGGCCCCGCTGGATAAGGTCTTCAATAGCCTTCTTCAGCTGGTGACACTCGTCTATATCATGGCCGTGATCCCGGTGGTAACGGCAGTAGAGGCTCTTGTTGCGAGGGATCTTCTGGTTCATTGGAGGAGGGTGCTGCAGATAGGACTCCCCTTCAATCTCAAGCAAAATCTGAGATATCGGGGTGAGCAGTGGGGTGTAGGGTCAGTCTCTTGGTGCAGGGGCTCGGGGGCGGTTGTCTGGCCGGCGAGGAGGCTCAGGTCTCCTGGGGCGAGCTTTGGCAAGTTTTGGTCGGGCCGGCTTCTTGGGGACATTCCCACCAGCCTTGCGCCGGAAAAAGTCGGCCTCATAAGCCCGGATGTACTTCTGGGCCCGGATCAGAAGCTCGGCGTAGGAACCCAGCGGCTTCTTGTCGAGGGAGTACGCAAATCGAGATGGGCGGAGCCCCCGTTTCAAGGCCAAGGTGGCCACCGAGTCTTCAAGGTTGTAGACCTCCATAGCTGCCTCTTTAAACGAGCGACGTAGTCCGCAGGGACTCACCGCTCTTCTGCTGGACGGCGAAGAGGCTGTCTGCCACCCTTGGAATCTTTTGGCATGCGTCAAAATGGGCCAAGAAAGTCCTCTCTAACTGGCGGAAGGAGTCGATGCTTCATGGCGGCAGACGAGAGTACCAAGCTCGGGCTGCCTTCTTCAGGGTGGCTGGGAAGGCAATGCACATGAGTGAGTCAGTGGCCCCTTGGATTTGCATGAGAACTTTGTAGCTTTCCAAGTGGTCCAAGGGGTCTGCGTCCCGTCGTACGGATCTAGCTGGGAAGGAGGAACCTGGTGGAGATGGGCTCCTCCATGATGCGGCGAGAGAAGGGAGGCCGGCTGTCGTAGTCCGTTTCTGGCAGGTGGGTGATCCGATGGCTAAGCTCCTCTAGCCTTTGATTACACTCATCGAGTTGACGCTCGGCTCGATGAGGCATCCGGCCATCAAAAGATCCCTCCCCCGAGGATTCGGAAGACGGAGAACGGAGACGGCGATGCCGGGGGGCGCTTCGCCTCCTTCTGTGCCGCCGCTTAGGAGAGACACTAGCGTGGCGGGAAGGAGACATGTCTCTTAGAGGCTTCGCGGTGGTGAGGCTTAGGTGGAGATCGATGGTGGCGATCCCCAGACACCGGCGATTTCCTCCGAGAGGAATGCTGGCTGGGTTGCACCACCCCCGGAACAGATGGATTCGGCTCCGGCTGCTGTGCGGCTGCCCGTTGGTGCTGCAGGCCCTGAACCACCGCCGCCAAAGACTGGACTTGCGTGGCCAAGGCGGTAAACCGATCTTCTTGGTGCTGTTGCGGAGGAGGCGTAGGGACATTGACCTGAGGAGCGGAAGGTCCAGCTTCCTGGGGGCGCAGCGGCTCCAGAATGCTGGTCATGAGAGCCGGGGGGGCCTCCGCGGGTGGACTGGCCCCGCGGCATTGCCCCCAGCGCAACCGGCAGAAACTCCCTTCGTTCGGGTCGTCACCATGGCTTCAAGAGCTTGAAGAGAGAAAATGTAGATTGCTGGTTCGATGTCTTTCTCTTTCCTCCCCCTTCCTGGCGCGTCAATCTGATGACGCCAAGTCACCTTCTTCAAACGTTGGGGAAGACGACGTCCTTCTCTATGGACCCCTGCAAGAAAAGTCCCCGGAGACCGGATGTTTCGGTGGGGACCCTCCGACGCTCAAGTCAGTTACTTGGGATCAAACAAGAACCGCTTAGCGGAAGGGAGCTGAGACAGTTAGGGTTTTGCTAGGAGGAAGAAAGCTAGAAAACCAGAGTTCAGATCCTTACTTACAGTGCGGGCGCGTGTTTTTATACTTGTCCGAATATCCCATCTTACTATTCCGGAAGATTGATGTCGTACCACCACTGTGCGTACCGGAGGCATCCCGCGCTACCTGCCAACATGGCATTACATGTGTCTCGCAGCCGCGGTTGTATTTGGTGCGCGTTGCTTGACATGACCGCGCACAGTGGAAGTGGTAGTGAATCGTACGCCGTAACGGAGCACAATCACGCACAGGAACATGCAGTGCCCCATACGCCGTTATGAGGCATGGCCCTCCGTAACGGGGCGCAATCACGCACAGGAACATGCAGTGCACCATACGTTGTTATGAGGCATGGCTGCAAGCAATCACGGGTGCACAGAGAATCATGTGGGTGTGCCAGGTGGCCTGGAGCTGTCATTTGGTTCGAAAGCTGGTCCGCGTGCTAATCGCTGATGATGCCCGCGCACCCCGAGACCGGAGGGAGTCTCAGGGCCGAGATATGGTGACCTCCCCCCGAGACCGAGGGGGTCCTGGGGTGAGATGGTGCTAGTGCACCCCGAGACCGGAGGGGAGTCTCGGGGTCGAGATATGGTGATCCCACCCCGAGACCGGAGGGGGTCTCGGGGGTGAGATGATGCTGGTGTACCCCGAGACCGGAGGGGGGCCTCCGGTCTCGGGGGTGAGATGATGCTGGTGTACCCCGAGACCGGAGGGGGGTCTCGGGGTCGAGATATGGTGATCCCACCCCGAGACCCCTCCGATCTCGGGTTTGAGATATGGTGATCCCACCCCGAGACCGAGGGGTCTCGGGGGTGAGATAATGCTGGTGCACCCCGAGACCGGAGGGGGGTCTCGGGGTCGAGATATGGTTATCCCACCCCGAGACGGAGGGGGTCTCGGGGTGAGATAATGCTGGTGCACCCCGAGACCGGAAGGGGGGTCTCGGGGTCGAGATATGGTGATCCCACCCCGAGACCGGAGGGGGTTCGGGGGTAAGATAATGCTGGTGCACCCCGAGACCGGAGAGGGGGTCTCGGGTCGCGATATGGTGATCCCATCCCAGACCGGAGGGGGTCTCGGGGGTGAGATAATGCTGGTGCACCCCGAGACCGGAAGGGGGTCTCGGGATCAGATATGGTGATCCCACCCCGAGACCGGAGGGGATCTCGGGGGTGAGATAATGCTAGTGTACCCCGAGACCGGAGGAGATCTCGGGGTCGAAAGATGGTGATCTCCGTTAATTGCTGTTACCTTTTATTCTAATGACGCTGGATCAGCCATATCACTTTTCATGGACCATAATATCAAGAGGCACCTTTTTTTACCATAATAGCAAGCAATAACTTTCTTGGATCATAATATCAAAAAATATCTTTATTGAAATCACAACATCAAGAGACAATACTCCAGTACGGACTCACTTATATGAAACATCAATTTGGGGAATCCAAGAACTATGGCCTTAGACTTGTTCAAAACCCACATCCCCCCCACCCAACAAAAAAACAAAAAAAAAAACACAGAGATACCTATTTCAATCCTAGCACCAATCCCATGCACAAGGGCTAAACAAAAGGCCCCCCTTAAGAGAAATAAGAAAGCACACAAGAAACCCTGATTTCCATTCCTTTTCTACTTATAAGAGTGGCAATCTAGAATGGGATTTGATCATGGGCTCTTCAATTCCAAATAGCACAGCCTAATATGGCATAAGCTCTTTCCTCACAGGAGGGACAAAACCAACACAAACCTGAAACGTCCTTCCAATGCAATCAAATGATGTTTTCAACTATATCCATAGGACAGGGAAATATCCATCTAAATAACAATTTATGAAGAATAGAAAATAGATAGTTATATGAAATTCCATATTAGGATATTTTAGTTTGTCTTTTGAGTAAAATAATGGGATTATCATCAATAATTTCATTACATATTTAACTAATACAAAACAAGAACAAGAACCTTAGAAATAGAAGACACAGAATTAAAAAGCACAAAGCAACGTCATGTGGACTCTTAATCATAGAATCGGACATCAATGTTGTTTCCCCATCCACATCTTTTTATTGTAAAATGTTTTCCCTGCAGCAACTGGTTCATCCCCAATCCCTAAACTTAACACAATCCACATCAAGCTCAGTCAAATCTATGCACACTCGGCATGCCTTTAGCATGAAACTCTTCATTAATCTAGCATGACAAAAAGTCACGCTAGCCCTCTAAAACACTGATTGATTATTGATTAACTGCTTTAATTGCTCTGAGCTTAGCTCAGTAGAGTGTATACCATGCAATAGATAGACCTTCGTAAAATTACCGGAGTTTAGTTGGGGGGTTTAAAGATCCAAGCGTCATCTCGAAATTCTAGCAAGCAATTAGGTCCCCTCAAGGTTCTGGTAACTTAGAATAGGATTTATAAGAATAGAATAACTTACCACCAGTTAAAACGATAATAATGAGTATTGTAGCTAATATTATGATGATGATGGTTTCAGAAGATACTCATCATCAAATAAGCACTATAACCATGTGATGGCAATACATTACCTATAGAAATAATCATTTATATCAACTGACCTCCGGAGTACCTTTTGGCAGCTCATACACATGATCTAGGTGTTTTTAGTCATCAAAGGTCAAAACTCTCAAGTTCGTGACTTTAATTTTGGTGCCTACCTCAACTATATTAAACTGTAATTATACCATAATGCACAACTCTTATATGCCTGCATCATTAGATAACAAACAACAGACAATGACATTACAATACAACAACTGGAAAGTGAACTATACCTAGATACTTGAGGAATGCAATCCAACAAAGAACCTGTCTCTCCTGATACCTAAGAGGTCTGAGTAAGACCCAGGACAGGAATGGTGAGGCTTGGTCTTTTGTATTCTTCTCTTCTGGGTTGAGCTGAGTGGAACATCATGTAAGAGAGCTAATGCAAAAATATATAATATTGCTCACAAATATTGCATCACATTTGATCAAAAGAAAGGGGAAAAAATTGAGATAGCAATATAACTGATACTCCAACATCAAGGTGCTCAAGTAGTATTTTTACAATAAATAACCATCCATAGCATAAACAAAATGGAAAAATCATAGATAATGAATAAGAACATATCAGAGTGATCTACTATGCATCTCTCTTTTATGGGACAAGAAATGGGGATCCAGATATATTCAAGAGCGAAATATATTCATCACAAACACTTAACTTATTGTTATAAGAAATGAAATAGTTTTACAGTTGCAAATTATTTTTTGGATTAGTATGATAGCCCTGACACAAATCCTGATTCAATATTTGAAACAGAGTAGTTGAGGATAGGTTTTTTCACCACATGTAATGGTATTCAAAGAATCAGAAGAACGGATAAAAAGATAGACAGAAATAGTGCTTCAAGAATCAAGTTTATGATTACACAAACAAACTCGATAATGGTAATTGATATGGAGAGCACCAAAAAAGCCAAAGAAAAAATAATCCAATTATAAAAATTAAAAGCATGTATTGTCCTAAACACAACAAAAAAGTAATTATGTTAATGTTTTGGGAGAAGGGTACTGGTCGTTTATTGAACTAGAAGACCTATGACTTAAAAATATCAGAAATTTTACTGAATATTGAATGATTCTAGGTCTGCTAGCAGAATAGTCTAGATGAAGAAGAAAAAAAGTCACCAGAATATTATGCCTGATATGAAAATGATTATGGAGTAAATACATAATCCAATTAAATAACCTGGTTCCATCACAAATGTGAGAGGAAGACCTTCTCGACTATAAAGAAGTAATACTAGAAAAAGAAAATTTCTATCTCACATTTCTTTGATTTACTCATGACACTTGACTTTTTTTTTTTTTAACCTCTCTCATATTATATTCCAATCTTAAAAATATTAACATAATCTTCTCAAATATAAAAGGAAATAAAAGATTTTCACTCTTAACTAACAACCCTTCGTATCTTTTCCAAGCCTCCGAACCCATCTCTCTTCTATTCACCTCTCTGTCTCTCTCTCTCTACCGCCCACTCCATCTCCCAACCCTCCTTTCTTCTCTTTCTTCGTATATGAGTGGGAGAGAGATACATTCTCTAGAAATTCACCAGAATTCCAAAAATACAGAGAAAATGATATTAAAAGTTCTTTTATTTTTATAAAAAGAAAAAAGGAACTTCTAGGTCATATTTCTTTGATTTTTCTGATACCATGTCACTTTTCTACTTTTCTTATAATACATTTAAGAATTTAAAAATGTCAACTGAATTTGAGTTATCAATTTAAAAAATACTTATTCCGCTTGATATTTCTATAAAAAAAATAAATAGAAGACATGCTAGGCAAGACCGTGCTATGAGTTGATACAAAACTGAACTTTTTGAAAATTTTTGCTAAAATAGCTGATGTATTAATAGCATTTAATTGAATGAAGAAATTATCTATATATAAGTAACATTTTTTTAGTTTAAATTGCGATAAATTCATTATTTTCTGACAAATGTCTCACATCTCTCGCAAGTTTACGCTTTCTAATCAAAACCATATACGAAGCCTACTCAATCTTTTTCCAATTTACTCCTCACACCTCACAAATTCCTCTCATCTCGAGCCTCACTCTTTCCTCTCATCTCTCCAAAGACAAACTTTTACAATACATTGATTTTTATCTCGGATTAAAACTCAGCACTTTGGAAACTGCATGACGTGTTAGTGAACAATTTTCTTTCTCTGGAACGAGGCCGTGAACAAATTATACATGACTCGTAAACCTTGTCATATCTATTAATGATGCAAGTTAATCACTTTTTTTTCTTCTTAATATTAACTCAAAAAGGAAATTTCCGAAGTGTTCTAAAATTTAAAGCAACTTAATCCCAACAAGAGAACTTCACTAAATTCTAAATAATCTCTCGACCCGGGAGCTTAACACCATATCTCACTGCTCTTTAAGCGATAGTATAATCAAAAAAAGAAAAAAAAAAAAAAAGAAATTTATGGAGTTACATAATCTGATAATGATATATTTTAAAGTTGAAGCAATTTAAACACAAAAAAAAGGTTGACTATTTTATTATTATGCCATTTGTACATAAGTGACTTAAAACGTTATTTAAATTTAAGGAATATTGGTTATAAATATTTTATTTTATATTTAAATATTATTTAAATATAAAATTAAGTGTAGAAATGGAGTATCTATAAATTGAGACTTTGGGACTTTAAGAAATTTGCTATACCTTTTTTCAGCATAGGATTAAGAAAAGTTGACTATGCTATTCTTAAGCCACATGGGCAAGTGACTTTGGTTGTCTTTTATTACATCTTTAAATATATTTAAATATGGAACCAAATGTGAAAAGGAAGCTAAATCGGAAATTTAAGAAGTTTGTTCCACCTTTTCTTAGCTTAGAATTAAAAAAAATTGACTATTTTATTATTACGCCACGTATACAATTGTCTTAAATATCATTTAAGTCATTGAAGCTTCGGTTATAAATCTTGGATTATATATTTAAATGTTATTTAAATATAAAATTAAGTGAAACATTGAAAAGTTAATTTTTAATAATAAAAAATATATAGATTAATTTTTATTTTAAATTTAATAAATTAAAATAAAAAAATTCACTCAATACAATGCCAAGTCTATACAACCTAATATATATATATAATATTATCAAAAAATTATCAACCATGCATTGCATGCAATATACTTAGTTGTCGCTTCATCTCGAACAAGAAGAACGTTCACAATATTGTACACCCAATGAGCATTTAGGTAGTGTTTGAAATAGGATAAGAGGGATATCCCCTCTTATTCCCGAAAGCCATAACTATAAGGGATAGCTGGAAATAAAGTTAACCAAAGGGATAATCCATGGTTAACCATGGGATATCCCCTCAATTTATTTCCTAGAAAATGCAGGAATAGCTGGTTATCCCTCCAAATAAGAGTAAAAAAAATTATCCTATGGATTTACCTTTTTGCATTTGATATGATCAATGGGATAGCCAAGGGATATCCCTAGGGATAGCCAGGGGACAAACTCTATCCCGTACACTTATCCATGGATAATATTTTTTCTATCAAACACTACCTTATGCACTGTTTGATATGGTGAATAAGGGGATATCCCCTAAATATCTCTTCTTATCCCCAAATGCTATAGCTATATGGAATAGTGCTAAAAAAGTTTAACCAGAGGGGATAACCTATGTTTAACCATGGGTTATCCCTGAACTTATTCCCTAGGGAACCCAGGAATAACTAAAATTATCCCTTAATGGCAGAGTGGTAATTTTAAAAGGTACTTATTCCCTCAGCTATCCCTGGATAAATGCTATCATGTACATTTATCCAGGGATAGCCAAAAAGTTATCAAACACTCCCTTAGTGTGTTACGGACCATCAACAAAGAAATCCTAAATAAAGTGTCTCAAGTCCACACTAGACTCCGACATGGCGTCTAAAGTTGTTCTAGGCAATGAGCAAATTGTACGTGAGCCATATGGATGGCCCACAGCGTTTTGGAAATACTTGAATGAAGGTTTTATATATTATTGTCATGATTTTTATCCCGCATTATTTGCTTACATTTGATATATTTGTGGACTTAATTGATAATTAATGAGACAGTAGATATATTATATATAGGTTACCTCAGCCATATGTTGCCTTGCTTAACCCCAACAATTATTGTTAATCATATTGCATCATCAAAGTATTTTTAATAAACAAAGAAAAGACAGACTTTTTAGACATAGAAAGTGAATAAAAACTTTGCATCATGGGAAAGATCACATTTAATTAGCAATTTCATTGATCCAGAAGATGCATGAGAACGATCAGCTGCTAGGAGCTAAGAACTTGGCAGGTATGTTACTGAGGAGATAAGTTGGTTCACTTGTTCTGGAAATTGCTCCCAAACAAAATGTGTTCCTTCTGGCAAGAATGTTATCTCCAGATCAGGGACATAGTCTTTGACCTTCCCACTCTTCAAGTAGTCCTCTATCCCTGGAAATTTGAGAGAACAGTCCTAGTTATCCATGATCAGCAATACAGGGACATGAACCTTGAGATCTGTAATACTTGAGATCACACTTGATGCCTCATTCAATTTCCTACAGCAAATTCACAAGCTGTGAGGCTACGTGAGCTACAAATCACCTGAAGATTCTAATTTCTGAATGTTTTTAAATAAATAAAAGTCTGATCACTCTTGTCCCTTTTGGGTGTGATTTGTTTCATTAAATGTAGTTTAGTATGTCAGTCTGAATAACTGGCACTAAGGTGATCTTGAATTTAGAGCTTGATGCAAACTTACGCAAGTGAAACATGAAATGGATATTGGCTTGCCTTGCACTGAGTATTGGTTAATTATCTGACATTTAGCAACCAGGAACAGGGTTGAAATACCAAATAAATTCAATGAATTAGCGAAAAGAATAGGAAACATGATTGTTCTTGATACAAGATTCATTTATTTGGACTCTGTATCATTTGTTTTTGGTGATTTCTAACACAATTTAATTTTTGGCCTGAAAAGAAGTCAGTAGCAAGCCATTGAAAAAGAGCACAATCATATATGCTTCCTAGCAGGAGCAGAAGATATTGGAGTTATATATCCTTAACTTACACATATGGAACCAGAATTGGAAATGAAATCCAGATTTCTCATATAAGGAGGCATATGCTGTGAGATCTTCCTCTGAAGACCATGGGGGCAAAGGTGTAGATGGATCCAACAAGTCCATGATCTCTTGATCCTAATTCCTTGCCACTGGAAACTCACTATCAGAAAAGAGAATGTAGATGTTGCGCACTACACGCAATGGCTTGGAATCCAGCGTTGGCTGCAGCAATCATTTGATATCTCCATGAATACCATATCTCAGGAAAGCCATGAAGAAACACTACAGCGCCCAGTTCAGCTGCAACAAACAACCCAGCTAAATCTTTGGAATTAAACCGTTTTTGCTTACATTTTTTTTAATAATAAGATGATTTTAAATTATCCTCTGGAGGTTTATGGCTTTGGAAATGACATGATGTAATCAATGCTTTGCCACAAAATTTCTTCAAGTGTTGCAGATTAAATGATTTTAAATTATCCCATTGAGGCTTATAACTTTTGAGGTGACATAATGTAATCAATGCATCATTTTTATTTTTTAATCAGAAGCACCCATGCATATGTAATGTACATGATGGTGAATAACATAAGCATGCATGCATACCAAAAAAATATAATTTAAAAACAAATATATAATATCTTTAATTTGCAAGGATATATAAGATTGTAAGGGAATTTGATTCCACCTCATATTTTATTAAATTGACAAAATGGATAACCAAAAAAACCCACACCCAAGAGGGCACTGCTACAAAACAGTGAATGCAATTGATGTTTCGTATGCCCAAATTTTTTTATATTTCATTAATTAGCTTCTTTTTTTATATATGTATCAGAACCTTGACCTAACCAAATTAGCTCTAAATTTGAACCTTGTTTACGTAACAAGAAGCACCACCTACCATGGTGTCATCACTTTGTAGAAGGTAACAAAAATCTTGCAGCAACGCACTGATCATTACAAAGTGTCATCAATAATATATGAAATCTTTATCAATTTTCAAAGAGAAATAATAATAAAGAAAGCTCAACATTTTCCTTTATGTTTTTATTAATGGTGCCTTAGGCAACCATGGACCAACCAAAATGCTTCGTTTAGAATGATTTTACTTCTGTTTATATGTGATAAATTTTGTCAATTTTGAGTGCCAGCATAACCCACGTATGAGTTGGATGCCACACTAAAAGAGAAGGGTATCAATAGAAGCCAGAGGGAAGGAGATCGCGAGGGATAGGCTCAAGTAGAAATAGAATACTGGTGGTAGGGATCTAGCTTTTTATGAGAGCGAGTCTTATAAGCGAGTCTTATATATTAGAATGCCTGATCAAGCTCCAAATGAGCTTTTACACGGAAGAGTTGGATGCTTGTGGACTTGATCCTTCTTGAATAAGCATATAGGTGAAGGGACAATCCCTTCAACCCACATGGTGAGTGCTACTCACATCCCCAATATATTTTTTATTGTTTTTTCTATTTTCCATCAAAAGACTTTGGTATGGAAATGAGGCCTGCTAAAGAGAGTGGGAATTTGTCATGGTGTAAGGGGGAACGCTTATGTGTTCCTCTCGCTGTACAAGCTAACTGGCAACGTAGAGTGTAAGCGTTCCTCTCGTTGTACAGGCTAACTGGCAACGTAGAGGGCTTATACCGGGCTAAAGCTTTTGCTTGCTTTCTGCTTGACAAAGCTGACAAGCTGATTGCAGATGGGATAATGAACAGTGGTGACCGCCCGTACTCACTGTTTGAAGGGTGGGTTGGTATGGCATATCTTTTCATGGACATGGTGAGACCCTCGGAATCAAGGTTTCCAGCTTATGAGCTTTGAACGTCCATGCACTTGTGTGAGAGAAACTAAGTTGGGAGTTTTATATGGCATTTTGTGCTTAAGAGTTAATGTATAGATGAGAAAGAAAAACTTATTGCATGTGATCTTAGAGAATTGGAGAGGGAACTGTTCTTATCACCTAATTGTGTCAGATGATGCCTACCTTGTGCCATACACTCGAGTCATAGGCATGCTTTTATGATATTTTTGATTATTCAACCCTTGTCGGAAGATATGTAAAGAATCATTTTGGACTGTCCTTTTTTTGATGCGGAAATGGTGTCATGTTCACTAATGACTCAGCTGAAATACAAATTCTTTAAAGACTTTTTTTATTTTAGAGGATTGGTAGCCTGTACGCTATGGTTGAGGATTTCTGTTTCATGTAATGTTGATTTTATTTTGTTGGCAACATTGGAACGCAATTACAATGAGTAAGCCCATCTCAGGATCTTCCTTCATTTGTGATCATGTGGTACACAGATTACATTTGAATTGGAAATATGGCCATACTTTTTATTGCTTTAGTTGCAACAAATCCTTCTATATAAAGGCTATCCAAGCTATCCCTATTGTTGACGCCAAGTCACTTTCTTCATACGCCGAGAAAACGAGATACTCCTCGCCGGACTCCTGCAAGAAAAGTTCCGGAGACCGATGTTCCGGTGGGGACCCTCCGACGCTCAAGTCAGTAACTCGGAAACGACAAGAGTTAGCCTCGCAAAAGAGAGCTTTTTTTTTGAGTTAGAGTTCAGGATCCTCCCTTTTTGTCAATACGGGCTTTTATACCTGTTCAGAGATCTCCCTTTTTCGTGCTTCCAGAATGTTGCCGATTTCTAGATATCCCGGTCCAATGACGAACAAAAAGGAGGGGTTGATAGTGACAGGTCATATCGTACTACGCATCAGAGGTATCCCGCCTGTCCTGCCACCTGCTAGCACGGCCTTACAAGTGTCGGCAGCTGCGCCTGTATCAGGTACGCGCCGTTAAGAGGTATGGCCGCATGCAACTGCCAGCGAGTGACGACTCGTACACCGCAACGAGGTATGGCTACGTACCGTTATGGACACGTAGTAGACCATACGCCTTAATGGGGCATGGCAACGCTCCGTAACGGGCGAGTAGTGGGTCACATGGGCATGCCAGGTGGCCCGCCGCTTTCGGCCCTAAAGGCGGGACCGTGGCGGTTGTCTAAAGTTGTGGTTAAAGCACAGGGCTGAAGAAAGCTGGAGCGGACCTCGGAAGTTGGTCCTGGAGGCTGGCTTCGGAGGCAGACCTCGGAGGTGGACCTCAGAGGTTGGCTCCGGAGGCGGACCTCGGAGGTGGACCTCGGAGGTGGATCTCGGAGGTGGACCTCGGAGGTTGGCTCCGAGGCGGACTCGGAGGTGAACCTTGGAGGTGGATCTCGGAGGTTGGCTTCGGAGGTTGGCTCTGGAGGCGGACCTCGAAGGTGGATCTCGGAGGTGGACCTCGGAGGTTGGCTTCGGAGGCGAACCTCGGAGGTTGGCTCCGGAGGTGGACCCCAGGAGGTAGACCCCGGAGGTTGGCTCCGGAGGTGGACCTCGGAGGTGAACCACGGAAGTGGACCTCGGATGTTGGCTCCGGAGGTGGACCTCGGAGGTTGGCTCCTGAGGTGGACCCCGGCGGTTGGCTCCGGAGGTGGACCTCGGAGGTGAACCTCGGAGGTTGGCTCTGGAGGTTGGCTCCGAAGGCGGACCTCGGAGGTGGATCTTGGAGGTGGACCTCGGAGGTTGGCTCCGGAGATTGCTCCGGAGGTGGACCTTGGAGGTAAACCTCGGAGGTGGACCTCGGAGGTTGTCTCTGGAGGCGGACCTCGGAGGTTGGCTCCGGAGGCGGACCTCGGAGGTGAACCTCGGAGGTGGACCTCGAAGGTTGGCTCCAGAGGTGGACCTCGGAGGTGGATCTCGGAGGTGGACCTCAGAGGTTGGCTCCGGAGGTTGGCTTCGGAGGCGGACCTCGGAGGTGAACCCCGGAGGTGACCCCGGAGGTTGGCTCCGGAGGTGGACCTGGAGGTTGGCTCCGAGGTGGACCTCGGAGGTAGACCTCGGAGGTTGGCTCCGGAGTTGAACCTCGGAGGTGGACCTCGGAGGTTGACTCCGAAGGTTGGCTCCGGAGGTGGACCTCGGAGGTGGACCTCGGAGGTTGGCTCCGGACCTCGGAAGTGGACCTCAGAGGTGGATCTCAGAGGTGGACCTCGAAGGTTGGCTCTGGAGGTGGACCCTGGAGGTTGGCTCTGGAGGTGCACCTCGGAGGTGGAGCGGGACGCCATCAGTTCCCTTTACCGTTAATTCTGATGGTGTGGGATCAGCCATATCAGATGCCCCCCGGCCCTGAGACGGAGCGGGGCCACCCTAGCGAAGCGAAAGGGGTGTCACGTCCTTAGTGGCTGATCCCCTTCCATTGCCAACTACTCCCAGACACGTGTCTCCGGATGCGGCGATGACTTAACGCGGGCAACATGGGGGATGTGAAGGGGCAGTCGCTACTGTCCGTCCGATTTGCTGCGATCATCCTCGAAACGGGGTTGTCCTTTTGAAACTTGCGAAAGGCGTTTGCCATCATTGCCATCATGGCGCTGATGTCAGTGGCGTTATCTCATTGGCCGGAGGCGGTTTGTTCCACGCGCGACGCCTATCGAGGCGGCCCAACCTATAGCGGGAGTCGCGTGGCTGGGACACCAAGGTGGGATGATTTAAAACTTGACAAAACTCGGGCGAAGGCGGAGAATCCGCCATTCTGCTCCAGCTATCTTCTTCTTCCAGCTCTCTGCTCCTTCTGCAACCCGAGAATCGCCCCCCGCTATCTCTCTTCCTCCAGGTTAGCTCTCTGTTCCTTTCCATCTTTCCTTCTTCTTCCCAAAACCTTCGCCATGGCCTCCTCGCCATCTTGGACCTCTTCAGCTCCATCTGACGACCGTATTTCCCCTTCAAGGCTCCGCATCTCTTCGTCTTCTTCTTCTTCTTCTTCGTGGTCCTCCAATTTGGAGGATCGTCTTCCTCTGTCCCAGCGGCCGGTTGCCGGCAGAGTCCCTACACGGGGATGCTCGGCGGCGGCCGGCCGGACTCCAGCGAGGAGGCGCCGGTGGCAGCCAGCACCTCCGCGAGGGTGGGGGCGGAATCCACGGAGGGGACCGCCTCCACAGTAATGGGCCAGGACTTAGTCAAACTTAGGGCCCGTTATCATGTACCCCGAGAGGTGGGGCTCTTCCTCCCGACTCCCGACGACAGGGTAGTCTCCTCTGGCCCGGCAGAGTTGCCGTTTACGAAATTTCTCTTAGGCTAGGGCTTCAGTTTCCCTTTCATCCATTTTTTGCAACCTGCTGGACTACTACTCTTTGACCCCTGCCCAACTGGTCCCGAACTCCCTTAGGACCATTTGCGCCTTTCTCATTCTTTGCAGCCACCTCCAAATCACTCCCCGACTTTTCCTTTTTCGGAGCTTCTATTTCCTTAGGTAACAGACGGGTTGGTGGCTGTTCCAGCCCCGACCCGGCCAAGTCCTCAAACTCCTTCTTCTCTCTTCGGTTAAGGGATGGAAATCCCGCTTCTTTTTCGTTGACCTTGGTCCAGTCAAGTCCCGGTGGGGGGATCCCATCTTTGGCCCAACATGAACTCCACCGTCCTCCCAGGAGACCAAGAAGCGATGGGGCAACTATTAACTTCTGACATCCCCAGATATAACTTGCTCCTGTCGGAGGAGAATCTCCGACTGGCAGGCCTCACCTCCAGAGCGGTGAGTAATAAGAGTCCCGATACTTAGCCAAATCGTCTTCTCCTTTCTTCCTTTCTCCTTTTTTTTTACTAACTCCGACTGATGCCGTGCAGCAATGAAGCCTCTAACTGCCATGGTCAGGATGGCCGCGATCAAGCGGATGAGGGCCTAGGGCGGCCCGAGTGAGGAGCAGCAGGCGCCGGCCCCAAAGCGTCATACCATGCAGGCGCTCCCGCGGATCGAGCAGTGCAGATCCCCACCAGTCCTAGAGGTGGATCTGACAGCTGACACTCCACCAGAGGCGGCGGGGGCCGAAGGGGCGACCACGGAGGAGCCGGTGGCCGCGGAGCCGGCGGTGAGGGAGTCCCCAATTTCCCATGGACCACCTCTAGCCGAAGTAGATAGGAGTTGGGGGGAGGGGCCGTCGGGGACAAGTCCGCCCCTGAACAGATACCCACAGACATCCCCCCGCGTGCTGAACCGGAGCACGTCGGAAGTGCCGAGGGGAGCAGGGCCGGGCCAACCCCTCGCGGGTTCTCATTGATAAACGATGGGCGCCGGGCTGAACTCTCATATACCGCACCGTTCAGCCGGATATCCAAGAGGAGCTCCAGACCTGGGGGCGAACAGGTTCTTCCGGGAGATCTTCTCAGCTCTCGTTCGAGTAAGTACTTCCCTCCTTGCCCTTAGTTTAGCATATTTAGGTAGTTTTCATAACTGACATTCTGGATGCAGGTGTCCAACTCCGTAGTGCTCACTCAGGAGGCCCTCAGCGAAGGGGAGGCTGTCACTTGCCAAATCCAACAAGACGCCGAGGATGCCCAGCTTGGGCCGAGGCCGCCGAGAAGGCCCTGGAGTTGATGAGGGTCGAATGTGCCGACAAAATAAGGGAGGCCGAAGGCAGAGCCGAAACTGAAGCTAACCGATGGCGAGTGGCACTGGACCAACTCACAGAGGCCGAGAGCGCAGTCGAGGCCCAAAACCTGCACATAGCCAACTTAAACTCAGCCATCCAGGTGGCCGGAGCTCGGGCGAAGCGGGCCGAGGAAGAAATAAGCATCAAGGAGGCCGAGAGGGCGGCGGCGAAGGCCCGAGTTGCGGAGGTTGAGGCAGCCATCGAGGCCAGAGCTACCGCGGCCATGGAAGAGTTCAAGGCATCGGAGCACTTCACCCATGAGCTAGTTGAAGCCAACACGGA
Organism: Calamus simplicifolius; assembly: GCA_900491605.1. NCBI lineage: Eukaryota > Viridiplantae > Streptophyta > Magnoliopsida > Arecales > Arecaceae > Calamus > Calamus simplicifolius. The sequence continues at coordinate 485,841 of UESW01004809.1, forward strand.
TTTCTATGTCCAAGGGTTCAACGAAGCTAAGGAGAAAGTAGCCAGGGTCTGGAACCTCCCCCAGGTCATGGACCTCAAGCCGAACCAAGGGCCCGACGAGGTCTTAGATGGTGAGTCTGCGGCCAGGCCTTGATTTTGTCCTTTTATTTCACGTATTTTTGTACCAAGTCCGACTCAGTCGGCATTTTGTAAACACTAATATTAATGAAACAAAAGTTTTTCCCCTTAATGATAACGATAATTGTATTCCCTTCCTCGAGTCCTTGGGTTACTGACGTGGGACCCTCGAGGGCTTCGTCAGCACCGAGGGACAGCTTTTATTTTCTTGTAACTTTGCCCTGGCCAAGGATGACTTGGGTATCTAAGCACCAATGGAACAATAGCCTTGGAGCACCGATGGAAACTCGGGCTTCTGGGAGACTATTGGGACACCAGCGTCGGACGGATGGGACATTAGCCTCAGCGCCAGTAAAAATTCAGTTTGTTGAGAGCAGATGATACGTCGGTCTGTTAGTGGTATCCTGGGCTTTCCATGCCGAGTTTAGCCTCGGGCTTTTTGAATCCAATGGTACAGCGGGTCTTCATTGCCAATGGTACATTGGGCTTTCGTTGAGATCCGACGGTACATCGGTATGCCAGTGGTACACTGGGCTTTCCATGCCGAGTTTGGCCTCGGGTTTTTTGAATTTGATGGTACATTGGGTCTTCGTTGCCAATGGTACATTGTGCTTTCATTGATATCCATGGTATATCGGTATGCCAGTGGTACACTGGGCTTTCTCTGCCGAGTTTGGCCTCGGGCTTTTTGAATCCGATGGTACATCGGTCTTCGTTGCCAATGGTACATTGGGCTTTCGTTGAGATCCGATGGTACATCGGTATGCCAATGGTACACTGGGCTTTCCATGCCGATTTTGGCCTCGGGCTTTTTGAATCCGATGGTACATCGGGTCTTTGTTGCCAATGGTACATTGGGCTTTCATTGAGATCCGATGGTACATCGGTATGCCAGTGGTACACTGGGCTTTCCCTGCCTAGTTTGGCCTCGGGCTTTTTGAATCCGATGGTACATCGGGTCTTCGTTGCCAATGGTACATTGGGCTTTCATTGAGATCCGATGATACATCGGTATGCCAGTGGTACACTGGGCTTTCCATGCCGAGTTTGGCCTCGGACTTTCTGAATCCGATGGTACATCGGGTCTTCGTTGCCAATGGTATATTGGGCTTTCGTTGAGATCCGATGGTACATCGGTATGCCAATGGTACACTGGGCTTTCCATGCCAAGTTTGGCCTCGGGCTTTTTGAATCCGATGGTACATCGGGTCTTCATTACCAATGGTACATTGGGCTTTCATTGAGATCCGATGGTACATCGGTATGCCAGTGGTACACTGGGCTTTCCATGCCGAGTTTGGCCTCGGGCTTTTTTAATCCGATGGTACATCGGGTCTTCGTTGCCAATGGTACATTGGGCTTTCATTGAGATCTGATGGTACATCGGTATACCAGTGGTACACTGGGCTTTCCCTGCCGAGTTTGGCCTCGGGCTTTTTGAATCCGATGGTACATCGGGTCTTCATTGCCAATGGTACATTGGGCTTTCGTTGAGATCCGATGGTACATTGGTATGCCAGTGGTACACTGGGCTTTCCCTGCTAAGTTTGGCCTCGGGCTTTTTGAATCCGATGGTACATCGGGTCTTCGTTGCCAATGGTACATTGGGCTTTCGTTGAGAAGCTGTGATGCGATGGAGGTTGTCGGCGTTCCACGTCCGCGGGAGGGGCTTTCCATCCAGCTCTTCTACTCTATATGCTCCATGGCGGAGCGCTTCGGTGATTCGATACGGCCCTTCCCAATTTGGTGCCAGCTTGCCTCCTTCCATTGGTTTCGAGGCTTTGGCTCGCCAAAGGACCAAATCCCCAAGTAAGAAGGTTCTGGGTCGGACACGAGCATTGTAATACCTAGCCATCCGCTGCCGGTAGGCGGCCATCCAGAGTCGTGCTCAGTCTCGCGCCTCTTCTATCAGGTCGAGGTTGGCCCGTAACTGATTTGGGTTGTCTCCCTCGCTGTAGGCTTCCACTCTGGGGCTCCGGGCACCGATCTCCACAGGAATAACTACCTCAGATCCAAAGATGAGGCTGAAGGGGGTCTCTCCAGTGGGCGCCCGCGGCATTGTGTAATAGGCCCATAACACGCTGGGAAGCTCCTCTACCCAACGTCCTTTGTTGTCGTCAAGCCAGGCTCTTAGTCCTTGGAGGATAATGCGGTTGGTCACCTCGGCCGCACCATTGGTTTGAGGATGGCCTACAGGGGTGAATCGCTGATGAATGCCAAGCTCGATGCAGAATTCTCGGAAAGGCGCATTGTCGAATTGCCGGCCATTATCGGTAACCAGGGTATGGGGGGGCCCGAACCGGCATATTAAAGACTTCCAAAAGAAAGACCTCACCTTACTCTCAGTGATCTTGGCAAGCGCCTCAGCCTCGATCCATTTGGTGAAGTGGTCGATGGCCACCAGCAGGAATTTGCATTGACCGGAGGCCGAAGGGAACGGCCCCAAAATGTACATTCCCCACTGAGCAAAAGGCCATGGTGCTGCCAGGGGAGTCAGCTGAGACGTCGGCTGCCGCTGGATATTGGCATGGCGCTGGCAGCTATCGCACTTCTTGACGAGCTCGGCCGCATCCTCCCTTATAGTCAGCCAATAATATCCTTGCCGCAGAGCCTTATACGCCAGGGCTCTGCCCCCCAGATGACTGCCGCATATGCCTTCATGGATTTCTAGCAAGACGTAGTCAGCTTCGGTAGGCCCAACGCACTTGAGGACCGAGTATGAGAATGATCTTCGATAGAGCTTCCCTTCCATAAGCAGGAACTTCGGGGACCGTCGCCTAAGCAGTCTGGCCTCAGCCGGGTCTTCAGGGGTGGTGCCATCAGTAAGATACCGAACATAAGCATCCATCCAGGAAGGCTCCTGCTCTACCGGCATGGTTTTCTCCATTGCGGCTTCGATACTTGGGACTTGCAGATGCTCCACATACGTCCTTCCCAAGGTCCCATTGGCCGAGGTGGCCAAACGAGACAAGGCGTCAGCCCTAGCATTCTCCACCTGGGGGATATAGCTGACGCGGAAGTATACAAACCGAGAGGCTTGAGATTGCACCTTGCTCATGTAGCGGGACATGGTTGGGTCTCTGGCCTCGTACTCCCCAACGACCTGCCCGGAGATGAGCTGGGAGTCTGTGAAAGCCCTCAGACGCTCCGCTCCCAGCTCCTTGGCCAGCTTCATCCCTGCCAGCAAGGCCTCATACTCCGCTTGGTTATTGGTGGCCGGAAACAGGAACCGGAGGGCATACTCCACAACCTCCCTTCAGGGCTCGCAAGAATGAGTCCGGCTCCACTCCCTTAAGAATTTGATGCTCCATCCAAATGCAGAATCCAATCTTCCTTCCCCCTCTCCTCGGACTCAGGGAAATCCATACGCGCCTCCGGATGCAAGTCCTCTGGATGCTCCTCGGCCCAAGTGCATTCGACCAGGAAGTCAGCTAGCACTTGGGATTTCATTGCAGGCCTTGGCCGGATAGATAAATCAAACTCCCCCAGCTTGATAGCCCACTTGGCCAGCCGTCCGAAAGTATCTGGGCAGGACAGGATAGTCCAGAGTGGTTGGTCTGTGAGCACCACAATCGGGTGAGCTTGAAAGTAGGGTTGAAAGCGCTAGACAAAGACCACTAGTACGAAAATGATCTTCTCGGTCTTGAAGTATCTGGTCTCAGCATCATGAAGCACCTTGCTGGTGTAGTAGACTGGCCTCTGCACCCCATCCGTGTCCATACAGATGAGCACCGAACTGACAGCCTCGGGGGAGGCGGCAAGATACAAAAAGAGCTCCTCCCTGCCTCTCGGTTTGGACAACAATGGGGAGTAGATAAAAAATTCTTCAGCTCCTCAAAGGCTTCCTGGCATTCCTTCGTCCACTCAAAACTGTTAACCTTGCGCAGCGCCTTGAAGAAGGGCAGACACCGCTCTGCCGATCTTGACATGAAATGGCTCAGGGCTGCCACCCTCCCGGTCAGACGCTGCATCTCCTTCTTGTTAGCCGAGGGCCTCATCTCCAAGATGTCTCGAATCTTATCAGGATTGGCTTCAATTCCCCTTTGAGTCACCATAAAGCCCAGAAACTTGCCGGCTGCCACCCTGAAGGTGCACTTACAGGGATTCAGTCTCATTCGGTACCGGCGCAGGTTAGCAAAGGTCTCTGCAAGGTCAGCAACATGATCCGCGATGTGGGCGCTCTTGGTTAGCATGTCATCCACGTACACCTCCATGTTGTGCCCGATCTAGGCCTCGAAAACCTTGTTCATCAACCTCTGGTAGGTGGCTCCCGCATTCTTCAACCCGAACGGCATCACCTTATAGCAATATATCCCCTTCTCCGTGACGAAGGAGATCGCCTCTTCATCAGCTGGGTTCATCCTGATCTGGTTGTACCCTGAGAATGCATCCATGAAACTAAGAGTCTCATGATCGGACGTAGCATCTACCAGCTGGTCAATTTGGGGCAGCAAGAAGCTGTCTTTGGGGTAGGCTTTATTGAGGTCGGTGAAGTCCATGCACATCCTCTAGCTCCCACTAGCCTTGCGGACCATCACCACATTCGCCAGCCAGTCAGGGTAGTGAACTTCCCGAATGTGCCCAGTCGCTGTCAACTTACGCACCTTTTCATCTATGACCTTCTGTCTGTCTGAAGCAAAGCTCCTCTTCTTCTGCCGAACGGGTCGGCACTCCGACTTGATATTGAGTTGATGTGTGATCACCTCCTCCAGAATACCCAGCATATCGGATGCTGACCAGGCAAAAATATCAGCGTTGACTCGCAGGAACGTAAGGAGCTGACTGCGAGCCTCCTCCGAAAGCAAAGCCCCAACGTGAACAGTCCGCTCTGGGTCTTCTCCCAGGGGAAAGGCTAGCAGGCGCTCGGCCGGTTCTCCTCTCCTTGCTGAGTCTCGAGGATCCAGTGCTTCCGGTGCAGGTGCACAGACTTCTCCCTGAGGACTGGGGGCCATGTGGCAGCAAAGTGGTGGGGGGTTTCGCTCCCCTCGCATCTCCCTAATTCCTTCGCTAGTAGGGAACTTCACGATGAGTCTCTTGGTGGAGATGATAGCGTCCAAAAGGTTAAGCCCCGGCCTTCCCAGGATAGCGTTGTAGGCGAGGGGCACCCAGACCACCAAGAAGCTCATGAAGACTGTGCTTTGGTGCGGGGCCGTGCCAGCTATGATGGAAAGAATGATTTCTCCCTCCACCTTCACGGAGTCTCCAGTGAACCCCATTAGAGGCGTGGTGACAGGCCGAAGCAGGTAAGGTGATAGGTTCATGCGAACAAATGCATCATAATTCAAAATATCAACCGAGCTCCCGCTATTAACTAAAATTCTTTTTACAGGGTGCTTAGCTATCGTCATGGTCACGACGACACTATCATTATCCTTATTAACCACCCCCTCTAAGTCCCATTTGGAAAAAGAAATTGCAGAGTCTAACTCTCCCTCCCCCCTTGGCCTCTTGGGCAGGCCACCTGCCCCCCAGGAAATCATAGCCACCATCTTCTTGGTCGGAGCATTATCAACCACCGGTGGTGGAGGTGCTGATGGACCAAGAGCTCCTGGGTTGCTCTTCTGGACGAACTTCCCCAGGTGGCCACGCTGGATAAGGTCCTCTATCGCCTTCTTCAGCTGACAATAGTTGTCGGTGTCGTGGCCATGATCCCAGTGGTAGCGGCAGTAAAGGTTCTTGTTGTGGGGAATCTTCGGGTTCATCGGGAAGGGCACTGAAGATAGAGCTCGCCCTCAATCTCAAGAAGGATGTGCGATATCGGGGCGAGCAAGGGGGTGTAAGGCCCGTCTCTCGATGCAAGAGCTCGAGTACGATTGTCTGGCCGGCAAGGGGGCTCAGGTCTTCTGGGTCGAGCTTCAGCGTACTCTGGTCGGGCCAGCTTCTTGGTGGTGCTTCCGCCAGCCTCGCGCTGGGAGGAGTCAGCTTCGTCAGCATGAATATACTTTTGGGCCCGGCTCAAAAGCTCAGCGTAGGAGCCGGATGGCTTCTTATCGAGGGAGTACGCGAAGCGAGATGGATGGAGCCCTCGCTTCAAGGCCAAGGTGGCCACCGAATCCTCGAGGTTATAAACTTCCAGGGCAGCCTCCTTGAAACGGGCGATGTAGTCCCGTAGAGACTCGCCACTCTTCTGCTGGACGAAGAAGAGCCTATCTGCTACCCTTGGAATTTTTTGACAGGCATCAAAATGGGCGAGGAAGGCCCTTTTCAACTAGCGGAAGGAGTCGATACTTTGCGACGGCAAGTGGGAGTACTAGGCTCGAGCAGCTTTCTTCAAGGTGGAAGGGAAAGCGATGCACAGGAGAGAGTTGGTTGCCCTCTGGACCTGCATGAGGACCTTGTAGCTTTTTAAATGGTCCAGGGGGTCCGAGGTCCCGTCATACAGGTCTAGCTGAGGAAGGCAGAACCGAGTTGAAATCGGCTCCTCCATGATCCGGCGGGATAGCGATGGTCGATTGTCGTAGTCCGCCTTTGGTGGGTTGGTGATCCGATGGCTGAGCTCCTCCAGCCGCTGATTATACTCGTCGAGCCGACGTTCGGCTCGGTGGGCTACCCTGCCGTCGAAGGACCCCTCCCTCGAAGAATCCGAGGAGGGGGGAAGGATGGCATCGATGCTGGCGAAGGTGCTCCGCCTCCTTCCTGCGCTGTCGCCTGGGAGATACACTGGCACAACAAGAGGGTGACCGGGGCCTCTTAGAGGTTTTGCGGCAGTGAGGCATGGGTGAAGCACGGCGGTGGCCAGCTTCTCGGGTAGGAGGCCTCCTCCGAAAAGAGTGCTGGCTGGGCTGGATGGCTCCTGGCTCTGACGGGAGGGGCTTCGGTTGCTGTGCAGCCACCGCTTGNCCCAAGTGCATTCGACCAGGAAGTCAGCTAGCACTTGGGATTTCATTGCAGGCCTTGGCCGATAGATAAATCAAACTCCCCCAGCTTGATAGCCCACTTGGCCAGCCGTCCGAAAGTATCTGGGCAGGACAGGATAGTCCAGAGTGGTTGGTCCGTGAGCACCACAATCGGGTGAGCTTGAAAGTAGGGTCGAAAGCGCTAGACAAAGACCACTAGTGCGAAAATGATCTTCTCGGTCTTGAAGTATCTGGTCTCAGCATCATGAAGCACCTTGCTGGTGTAGTAGACTGGCCTCTGCACCCCATCCGTGTCCATACGGATGAGCACCGAACTGACGGCCTCGGGGGAGGCGGCAAGATACAAAAAGAGCTCCTCCCTGCCTCTCGGTTTGGACAACAATGGGGGAGTAGATAAAAAATTCTTCAGCTCCTCAAAGGCTTCCTGGCATTCCTTCGTCCACTCAAAACTGTTAACCTTGCGCAGCGCCTTGAAGAAGGGCAGACACCGCTCTGCCGATCTTGACATGAAATGGCTCAGGGCTGCCACCCTCCCGGTCAGACGCTGCATCTCCTTCTTGTTAGCCGAGAGCCTCATCTCCAAAATGTCTCGAATCTTGTCAGGATTGGCTTCAATTCCCCTTTGAGTCACCATAAAGCCCAGAAACTTACCGGCTGCCACCCTGAAGGTGCACTTACAGGGATTCAGTCTCATTCGGTACCGGCGCAGGTTAGCAAAGGTCTCTGCAAGGTCAGCAACATGATCCGCGATGTGGGCGCTCTTGGTTAGCATGTCATCCACGTACACCTCCATGTTGTGCCCGATCTGGGCCTCGAAAACCTTGTTCATCAACCTCTGGTAGGTGGCTCCCGCATTCTTCAACCCGAACAACATCACCTTATAGCAATATATCCCCTTCTCCGTGATGAAGAGGTCGCCTCTTCATCAGCTGGGTTCATCCTGATCTGGTTGTACCCTGAGAATGCGTCCATGAAACTAAGAGTCTCATGATCGGACGTAGCATCTACCAGCTGGTCAATTTGGGGCAGCGGAAGCTATCTTTGGGGCAGGCTTTATTGAGGTCGGTGAAGTCCATGCACATCCTCTAGCTCCCACTAGCCTTGCGGACCATCACCACATTCGCCAGCCAGTCAGGGTAGTGAACTTCCCGAATGTGCCCAGCCGCTGTCAACTTACGCACCTTCTCGTCTATGACCTTCTGTCTGTCTGAAGCAAAGCTCCTCTTCTTCTGCCGAACGGGTCGGCACTCCGACTTGATATTGAGTTGATGTGTGATCACCTCCTCCAGAATACCCAGCATATCGGATGCCGACCAGGCAAAAATATCAGCGTTGACTCGCAGGAACGCAAGGAGCTGACTGCGAGCCTCCTCCGGAAGCAAAGCCCCAACGTGAACAGTTCGCTCCGGGTCTTCTCCCAGGGGAAAGGCTAGCAGGCGCTGGCCGGTTCTCCTCTCCTTGCTGAGTCTCGAGGATCCAGTGCTTCCGGTGTAGGTGCACAGACTTCTCCCTGAGGACTGGGGGCCATGTGGCAGCAAAGTGGTGGGGGTTTCGCTCCCCTCGCATCTCCCTAATTCCTTCGCTAGTAGGGAACTTCACGATGAGTCTCTTGGTGGAGATGATAGCGTCCAAAAGGTTAAGCCCCGGCCTTCCCAGGATAGCGTTGTAGGCGAGGGGCACCCGGACCACCAGGAAGCTCATGAAGACTGTGCTTTGGTGCGGGGCCGTGCCAGCTGTGATGGAAAGAATGATTCCCCCTCCACCTTCACGGAGTCTCCAGTGAACCCCATTAGAGGCGTGGTGACAGGCCGAAGCAGGTTAGGTGACAGGTTCATGCGAACAAATGCATCATAATTCAAAATATCCACCGAGCTCCCGCTATTTAAAATTCTTTTTACAGGGTGCTTAGCTATCGTCATGGTCACGACGACGCTATCATTATCCTTATTAACCACCCCCTTTAAGTCCCATTTGGAAAAAGAAATTGCAGAGTCTAACTCTCCCTCCCCCCTTGGCCTCTTGGGCAGGCCACCTGCCCCCCAGGAAATCATAGCCACCATCTTCTTGGTCGGAGCATTATCAACCACCGGTGGTGGAGGTGCTGATGGACCAAGAGCTCCCGGGTTGCTCTTCTGGACGAACTTCCCCAGGTGGCCACGCTGGATAAGGTCCTCTATCGCCTTCTTTAGCTGACGATAGTTGTCGGTGTCGTGGCCATGATCCCAGTGGTAGCGGCAGTAAAGGTTCTTGTTGTGGGGATCTTCGGGTTCATCGGGAAGGGCACTGAAGATAGAGCTCGCCCTCAATCTCAAGAAGGATGTGCGATATCGGGGCGAGCAAGGGGGTGTAAGGCCCGTCTCTCGGTACAGGAGCTCGGGTATGATTGTCTGGCCGGCAAGGGGGCTCAGGTCTTCTGGGTCGAGCTTCAGCGTACTCTGGTCGGGCCGGCTTCTTGGCGGTGCTTCCGCCAGCCTCGCGCCGGGAGGAGTCAGCTTCGTCAGCATGAATATACTTTTGGGCCCGGTTCAAAAGCTCAGCGTAGGAGCCGGATGGCTTCTTATCGAGGGAGTACGCGAAGCGAGATGGATGGAGCCCTCGCTTCAAGGCCAAGGTGGCCACCGAATCCTCGAGGTTATAAACTTCCAGGGCAGCCTCCTTGAAACGGGCGATGTAGTCCCGCAGAGACTCGCCACTCTTCTGCTGGACGAAGAAGAGCCTGTCTGCTACCCTTGGAATTTTTTGATAGGCATCAAAATGGGCGAAGAAGGCCCTTTTCAACTAGCGGAAGGAGTCGATACTTTGCAACGGCAAGCGGGAGTACCAGGCTCGAGCTGCTTTCTTCAAGGTGGCAGGGAAAGCGATGCACAGGAGAGAGTCGGTTGGCCTCTGGACCTGCATGAGGACCTTGTAGCTTTTTAAATGGTCCAGGGGGTCCGAGCTCCCGTCATAGGTCTAGCTGAGGAAGGCAGAACTGAGTTGAAATCGGCTCCTCCATGATCCGGCGGGACAGCGATGGTCGATTGTCGTAGTCCGCCTTTGGTGGGTTGGTGATCCGATGGCTGAGCTTCTCCAGCCGCTGATTATACTCGTCGAGCCGACGTTCAGCTCGGTAGGCTACCCTGCCGTCGAAGGACCCCTCCCTCGAAGAATCCGAGGAGGGGGGAAGGATGGCATCGATGCTGGCGAAGGTGCTCCGCCTCCTTCCCGCGCTGTCGCCTGGGAGATACACTGGCACGGCAAGAGGGTGACCGGGGCCTCTTAGAGGTTTTGCGGCAGTGAGGCCTGGGTGAAGCGCGGTGGTGGCCAGCTTCTCGGGTAGGAGGCCTCCTTCGAAAAGAGTGCTGGCTGGGCTGGATGGCTCCTGGCTCTGACGGGAGGGGCTCCGGTTGCTGTGCAGCCACCGCTTGATGCTGTAAGCCTTGAACCACCATTGCCAGAGATTGGACTTGTGCAGCAAGGGTAGCAAGTCGGTCTTCTTGAAGCAACTATGGTGGTGGTGGTGCAGAAGCGTCGGCTAGGGGAGCTGAGGGGCCAACCGCTAGCGGATCAGCCCCTTGACACTGCCCCCCCCAGCATGACTGGCGGTAACCTCCGCGCGCTGGTCATCACCATTGCTTGAGAACTCAGGGGAAGAGAAGTTATCGCAGACAGGTTCAAAACTTTTCTCTCTCCCTCCCTTCCTGGCGTGCCAATCTGTTGATGCCAAGTCACTTTCTTCAGACGCCGAGAAACGGAGATCCTCCTTGCCGGACTCCTGCAAGAAAAGTCCCCGAGACCGATGCTTCGGTGGGGACCCTCCGACGCTCAAAGTAATTCGGGAACAGACAAGAGTTAGCCTCACAAAAAAGAGCATTTTTTTTAGTTATAGTTCAAGATCCTCCCTTTTGTCAATACAGGCTTTTATACCTGTTCAGAGATCTCCCTTTTTTCGTGCTTCCAAAAGGTTGCCAATTTCCAGATATTCCTGTCCGATGATGAACAAAAAGGAGGGGTTGATAGTGATAGGTCGTATCGTACTGCACGTTAGAGGTGTCCCGCCTATCCTGCCATCTGCTAGCATGACCTTACAAGTGTCGGGCAGCTGCGCCTGTATTAGGTATGCACCGTTAAGAGGTATGGCTGCATGCAGCTACCAGCGAGTGATGACTCGTATACCGTAATGGGGTATGGCTACGTACCGTTAAGGATGCATAGTAGACCATACGCCTTAATGGGGCATGGCAATGCTCCGTAACGGGCGAGTAGTGGGTCACATGGGCATGCCAGGTGGCCCGCCGCTTCTGGCCCTAACGACGGGACCGTGGCGGTTGTATAAAGTCATAGTTAAGCACAGGGCTGAAGGAAGCTGGAGCGGACCTCGGAAGTTGGTCCCGGAGGCTGGCTTCGGAGGCGAACCTCAGAGGTGGACCTCAGAGGTGGATCTCGGAGGTTGGCTCCAGAGGCGGACCTCGGAGGCGGATCTTGGAGGTTGGCTCCTAAGGTGGACCTCGGAGGTGGACCTTGGAGGTGGATCTCGGAGGTGGACCTTGGAGGTTGGCTCCGGAGGTTGGCTCCGGAGGTGGACCTCAGAGGTGGATCTCAGAGGTGGACCTCGAAGGTTGGCTCCAGAGGTGGACCTCGGAGGTTGGCTTCAGAGGTTGGCTCCGGAGGTGGACTCGAGGAGGTGGACCCCGGAGGTTGGCTCCAGAGGTTGGCTCCGGAGGTGGACCTCGGAGGTGAACCTCGGAGGTGGACCTCGGAGGTTGGCTCGGAGGTGGACCTCGGAGGTGGACCTCAGAGGTGGATCTCAGAGGTGGACCTCGGAGGTTGGCTCCGGAGGCGGACCTCGGAGGTGGACCTCGAAGGTTGACTCCGAAGGTTTGCTCCGAAGGTGGACCCCGGACGTTGGCTCCGGAGGTGAACCTCGGAGGTGGACCTCGGTGGTTGGCTCCAGAGGTGGACCTTGGAGGTGAACCTCGGAGGTGGACCTCGGAGGTTGGCTCTGGAGGCGGACCTCGGAGGTAGACCTGGGAGGTGGATCTTGGAGGTGGACCTCAGAGGTTGGCTCCGGAGGTGGACCTCGGAGGTTGGCTCTGGAGGTGGACCCCGGAGTTGGCTCGGAGGACCTCGGAGGTGAACCTCGGAGGTTGGCTCCAGAGGCGGACCTCGGAGGTGGACCTCGGACGTGGATCTCGGAGGTGGACCTCGGAGGTTGGCTTCGGAGGCGGACCTCGGAGGTAGACCTTGGAGGTGGATCTCGGAGGTGGACCTCGGAGGTTGGCTCCGAAGGTTGGCTCTGGAAACGGAACTCAGAGGTTGGCTCCAGAGGTGGACCCCAGGAGGTGGACACCGGAGGTTGGCTCCAGAGGTTGGCTCCGGAGGTGGACCTCGGAGGTTGGCTCCGGAGGCGGACCTCGGAGGTGGATCTCGGAGGTGGACCTCGGAGGTTGGCTTGGAGGCGGAACTCGGAGGTGGACCTCGGAGGTTGACCCGGAGGTTGGCTCTGGAGGTGGACCCTGGAGGTTGGCTCCGGAGTTTGGCTCTGGAAGTGGACCTCGGAGGTGGACCTCGGAGGTTGGCTCCGGAGGCAGACCTCGGAGGTGGACCTCAGAGGTGGATCTCGGAGGTGGACTCAGAGATTGGCTCCGTTGGTAGGCCCCGGAGGTTGGCTCCGGAGGTGGACCTCGGAGGTTGGCTCCGAAGGTTGGCTCTGGAGGTGGACCCCGAAGGTTGGCTCCGAAGGCGGACCTCGGAGGTGAACCTTGGAGGTGGGCCTCGGAGGTTGGCTCCAGAGGCGGACCTCGGAGGTGGACCTCGGAGGTGGATCTCGGAGGTGGACCTCGGAGGTTGGCTCCGGAGGTTGGCTCCGGAGGTGGACCTTGGAGGTGGACCTCGGAGGTTGACTCGGAGGTTGGCTCCAGAGGTTGGCTCCGGAGGTGGACCCGGAGGTTGGCTCCAGAGGCGGACCTCGGAGGTGGACCTCGGAGGTTGACTCCGGAGGTTGGCTCCGAGGTGGACCTCGGAGGTGAACCTCGGAGGTGGACCTCGGAGGTTGGCTCCGGAGGTGCACCTCGGAGGTGGACCCCGGAGGTTGGCTCCGGAGGTGCACCTCGGAGGTGGAGCGGGACGCCGTCAGTTCCTTTACCGTTAATCCTGATGGTGTGGGATCAGCCATATCACCTATTTTGAGGGGAAAGATAAGATGCTGGAATTTATTTCTGAGAAAAAAAATGAAAGTGTGAAAATTCCACATTCCAAGAGCATAGAAAGAGGGGGAAGAAGAGTTTCACGTTTCCATATTTCTTTTAGAGTTTGGAGTTCCTTCCCCATAACAATATAGGCTTCCTTCCCCTTCTTGTGCCCTCTCGCACAATGGGGATGAGGGGCCCTTCCATAAGCCCCTTTTGCTGGCCAGAGGAGGAGGGGAGAAACACGCACGAAGGAGGGGGGGTGGGGGCTTTCTACGGCCTCCTTCCATTGGAAGAGGGGGGCTTCCTCTCCCTCTTACGTATGGTAGGTGCGGCAAAAGGGTGTGGCTTTTCTTCTCCTCTCTTTCTCTTTTTTGAGTGGCCCTGAGGCGGAGACACGTGAAATGTCACATAGAAAATTTGCTAATGATGTTACTCAGTTTTAATGGAAGGGATTAAATAGAAATAAAAAATAAAGTTTAGGATCAATTTTATAATTTTTTAAAGTTTAGGAATTAAAGTAACATATCCCTAAGTTCAAAGGTTAAAAAGATAGTTTATCCAAAATTATTCTTTACTTCGGCTCAAATCTCGCTTATGATTGGATGGACGGTTATCCCCTGTTTCCCTCTCTTTTCCTAAAAAAGCATAAGAAAATAATTAAAATAGTTTTTTTTATGTCTATGTACGTTCTTACTAATATATTTAAAATTTTGTATTATTCCTTAAATAGGTTTAGTGCTTTGGAGAATTGTAACATTTCAATATTTTAGCATTATGATGCCACGTTTCATCATTTTAATGCAGGGCAAGAGGAAGAAAAAATTATGAACATTTACACACTTTTTCTTCCTCTTCATTGGAAAATAAATACCTCCCGAATATTTTGATTTTTTCATGCTATATTTTTCCTTCCATTAAGATCAAAATTATTCCTTAATGTATTTTTATTTTCCTTTTATGTCTATTTAATATTTATATCATCTAATTTTGATGCACTCTTTATTCTAGAAATATTGTAGTCAAATTGATATTTTTTCATACAAAATTACCTCAACTAAACATAGAAAAATAATTTCACTGCTATTTTTTATATAAATTTTCTATCAATCAAATATGTAAATTTATTTTCTCTTGTAGATGTTTTTTTAAAAAATAGGTCTTAAGAAAATTTCAAACAAGCTATAAATTTTATTAATTTCAAACCCTGATTGAAAAGTATGGCTAAGTCTCTGTTGGAGCCGGTCTTAGTTCATTCATTCTAATTTTAGAAAAAAACTTTTAAATTGTTTCTGATTGCGGTATGGAGGTATGTTTGGATTACTAGTGTCTCTTCATGTATTTGAAATGCAATAAAAAGTTAGAGGGTGAAACAAAATAGAACTAGGTAACACATGGAGTTTCTCAGCAAGGAAGAAGGATTGAGAACGTGCACAAAGGTTTGAAACAGTTCACAAGGGTATAAGCTAATCCACTGATACGTGGTGGGAAGAAATACTTTTCATGATTTAATTTCGTGCAAGAAAGATGTTTGCCATAAAGAATTTCACAATAATGCACAAAACCTTATTTCAAGTTGGATGCATGAGGGAGGTGATGTTTAATGCAAGATTTTCACATGCAACGACAATCATCACTTTGGTACTATTATAGTCTTAACCAACTATGATTCTGCTTGTGTCAACTAAATTTGCATGAGATGCACGATGAAATGCTACGAACATAAATTTTGCTCAATACTAAGTTTAATGCATCTTTCTGCTTCTAATTGGGCTAAATTTAGGCATATCCTTAAGAATGAGTCTTATGGAAGGATAATTTCTTTTCTTTGAAATCCTAAAATAAGGTATTTCAACTATCCACTTAGTATGTAGGAGTTAACACGATTAGATCAAGTGTGAAGAATATTTGTTGGATGATCATATATTTTTTTGTATTTTTGCCCCCTTTACTTCATTATTTTTTGAAATGAGAATATTCTTTTATATATGATGATAAATGCTAGGTTTCTCTCTTTCCTCAATTTTGAAAGAAATTAATAGAGGTTTTGCTTTTCAAATGAAAAAAGAATCAAAGGACAAAAATAAATGTTTTCTAATATAAGGTCCTTTCATATAGTATGGGAAAGGTTGTTATGCAAGTAGTTTTATTATTGAGTTTTTTTTCTTCATTACTAAAATGATATGTGATAAGTGAAAATTGGTGAAATTCACAGTTATAAAGAAATTGTTGATTTTCAAATCCTCTATAAGGCATCTTTTACACTCTAAAGAGCTGTGCTTGCTTAGATAGCTAGTATATTGCTCATATTCAAAATAAGTGGCTCTTGCTTAATATTATCTCTCCATCCTAGATATTTAGCAACTACCTTGCATGGTACTTTTGGCATTACAAAGAGTGACACATGTTTATAGCCACCACATTACTCATCTTGAAGATATTGGGCTCTTGTACGTACAATCTCTCTACCTTGCATATTTGGTAACAATCTTGCCATGTATTTAGTATTCCAACATGATATTCTATTTTCAATATGAACAAGAGCTCTTCATTTCTAAGTTGGGTGATGTGCCCATTATCTAAGCATACACAAATCCTTTATGATGGAAAAAAAATGCAATATCTAAGCATATTTGGCAACCATCTTGTCATGTATTTAGTATTCTAATATGATATTCTATTTTCAACATGAGTAAGAGCTCTTCATTTCCAAAATTAGTGATGTGTCCATTATCTAAGCATGAACAAATCCCATGCAAAAAGTGCAATGTCTCAAGCAAATCATTGCAACCGGGGATGCAAACAAGCAAAACTCAAGTTGTGCTAGGTGTAGCTAGCCCAAGTTTTTTAATAATCAAGATGAGTTAAAACTAACTTATTTAATTTTGAGTCAATATCAAGCTATTCACAAATATCTTATTTAAAAGATTGAGAGTTAAATTTGTCTAGATTTTTGCTAATAATATGAAAAAACTAACCCTAATTGCATTTGATTTTATAATCTAAATACATTCAATTTTACTTAACCTTACCTTCCACCATTGCCAACCTATCAGCTTTGACCCCCACCCCCTAACTGCAATCATTATGATAGAATTCTCATATCGTTTGATGCTAAAATAAGTACTAGCTAGGTGTTCTACTCTTTTTTCTGCTGGACTTCAGCATCACGTTAGCATAATTCAATGCTTTATGGTAGCAACTTTTAATTACCTTACTCACAAACTAATTAAATATTGTTTGGAGGAAAACATCAGCAAAGACTGGCTAGTAGCTGGGTTCATAATCGGTCAAGTAGAAAGCATATTCGCATTGCAGGAACCTATTTTGCATTGGCCTATACTTCGAATGAAGTCAACCACATGGATGCATGACTAACACATTATGCATGTTAATGCCTCACCTTGTTGTTTGTAGATAATCTACATAGGATTACCATGATTATTTGCAGTCTCAAGCGGTTTTACCAATTAAATCTTTATCAGGCCAAAGTTGAACATCTTGTAAGAAAAGGAAAGATCAAGCTTAACAGAAGCTATTAATTTACAAATTGCTTGTTCATGTGCAACCAAAGGCAATTTGAAATTACATATAGTAAGTGTAAAATATAAAATATCATACATAATAAGGAAGAAAATATCAAGCTTCTCTTGGAAAACCAACATAGTAATTTATACCAAACAAGCCTAGTTACTTTGCTTGATACAGCCTAATATAGCTTCTTGAAAAATTCTTCTTGAATTTCGTCAATGAAACTAAAATAGGCAAACCTCCATTCTTTATGAAAGAATAAAATGCCAAAAGAGGTCCAAAATCCAACAATATATCCAAGTGGAATGCTGAGATAGAACCATATTGCTTCATCTCTATTCTCATTTCCACTTGGACCATGTTCAATGCCATCAATTGATGTTGGAGTATTAGTTGGTGCATCATCTGGACATTTTTTGGTCAATGGATATCCACATAATCCATCATTGCCAGCATAGATGGATGGATTATCAAGTGTTTGGAGTTGCTTGCCTGATGGTATTCTTCCCCACAAGTTGTTGTTTGCTAAGTTCAAGAAGTTTAAAAATGTTAAAGAAGATATGCTTGGGGGAATTATACCTGAAAGTTGATTCATAGACAAGTCGAGAGATTCCAACTCTTTCAGATTACCAATCGTCTCTGGAATGTGTCCAATCAAATGATTCCTTGATAAGTTAAGCAGCAGCAAACCTGAGAGATTTGTTAGCTCCATAGGAATTTCTTGTGAAAGAGAATTGCTTGAAAGGTCGATGCCTACCATTAGTAAAATTGTCCATTGGAACTCTAGTTCTCGACCTTCCCAATTCACCGTCATACTCTCCAAGTACTCAAACAAAATATTTTGCAATTCTCTTCTTTGATTGCTTGATTTCATGGCAACAAGATTACCAAAACTTTGTGGTATACCTCCAGAGAAGTTATTATGAGAGAGATCTAAGAGTTGCAGCGAAGTAAGATAACCTAGCTGATCAGGAATGCTACCACTGAACATATTTTGTCGTAGGCGAAGGATCATTAATGATGGAAAGATTTCTTTCTTCCATGTAGGGATTTCTCCAAAGAAACCATTCTCTCCGATATCTAGAACGGTTAGGTTCTTGCAATTTTTCAAGAATGCCGGAAATTCTGTAATGAAAGTATTGTTATTCAAGTGAAGAGACTGAAGTGAACACGAGGAGCCCATCATGTTAGAAATCCTTCCAGATAACTTATTGGATGCAAGATTCAAGTATCGCAGACCTTTCATATCCCAAAAACACTCAGGGATTTCTCCAGAAAAATGATTTATAGAGAGGTCTAGTGCTTGCAAATTGATCATTCTACAAATGAATGCGGATATGCTACCATTTAGCAAGTTATATGAAATAAAGAGAGAACTCATATTGGGCAAGAAAGTGTGATTCATAATGCCCTCTTGCTGATCCATTGGAAGCATGCCCACCAACTGATTCCCAGATAAGTGCGAGAGGTTCGGAAGATTAAGGAGCTGGTTTGGTATCTCACCAGTTAGGTTGTTGTGGGAGAGATCCATAATATCAAGTTGCTTTAGGCTTCCCACTGTGCGAGGAATTGGACCTGTAAATGAGTTCATTGAGAGTTTCATTCGCCTCAAGTTGGTCAAATTCCCAATCTCCGATGGAATTGGACCAGTAAATAAGTTGTTTGAGATATCCAGATTCGTCAAGTTGATCAAATTCCAAATCTTCGATGGAATTGGACCTGTAAAAGAATTCTCTGAGAGATCCAAAACCATCAAGTTGGTCAAATTCCAAATTTCCGATGGAATTGGACTTGGCATGCGGTTGCTCCGAAGGTCTAAAGATTCCAACTTTTTAAGCAATCCAATCTCTCCAGGTAGATGGCCATTCAAGGTTTTAGCTAACCCAAGGTAATAAAGTTGGGTCCAATTGGTGAACAAGTTTGGTGAGATCTCACCAGAGAGTAAATTGTTGCCCACATCAAAAAATATAATTTTGGTGCAGAATCTCAGCTCAGAAGGTATGGTAGCATTCAATCCCGTAGAATACAGATCTAGTTCTTCTAACATTCGAAGCTTGCCAAGAGAAGAAGGGATCGCTCCACCTAATAGATTGCCCAGAGAACTAGTCTGCGAAGGCTCGAAATGGAACCAAGTATCGGTGGTATACCCTCGGTTAGCTCGTTCCCCTCAAGATGAAGGTCTTGAAGCTTGGACAACTTAGCAAGGGATGCTGGAATGACTCCTTTAAAGAAATTATCAGAAAGATTGAGATACTCAAGGTTAACTAAATTGGTTAATGAGTTGGGTATAGAACCTTTGAGACTGTTCCTGATAGGTCAAGAAAGGTCAAGTTGGTGCAAAATCTCAGCTCAGAAGGTATGGTAGCATTCAATCCCGTAGAATAGAGATCGAGTTTTTCCAACATTCGAAGCTTGCCTAGAGAAGAAGGGATCGCTCCACCTAATGGATTGCCCCAGAGAACTAGTCTGCGAAGGCTTGAAATGGAACCAAGTATCGGTGGTATACCCTCGGTTAGCTCGTTCCCGTCAAGATGAAGGTCTTGAAGCTTGGACAACTTAGCAAGGGATGCTGGAATGAATCCTTTAAAGAAATTATCAGAAAGATCGAGATACTCAAGGTTAACTAAATTGGTTAATGAGTTGGGTATAGAACCTTTGAGACTGTTCCCTGATAGGTCAAGAAAGGTCAAGTTGGTGCAGAATCTCAACTCAGAAGGTATGGTAGCATTCAATCCCGTAGAATAGAGATCGAGTTTTTTCAACATTCGAAGCTTGCCTAGAGAAGAAGGGATCACTCCACCTAATGGATTGCCCCAGAGAACTAGTCTGCGAAGGCTCGAAATGGAACCAAGTATTGGTGGTATACCCTCAGTTAGCTCGTTCCTGTCAAGAAGAAGGTCTTGAAGCTTGGACAACTTAGCAAGAGATACTGGAATGTCTCCTTTAAAGGAATTACCAGTAAGATTGATATACTCAAGGTTAACTAATTTGGTTGATAATGAGTTGGGTATTGGACCTTCTAGACTGTTCCACGATAGGTCAAGAAAGGTCAAGTTGGTACAGTTTAGTAGAAACGATGGGAATTCCAGAGTCAGGCTATTGGAGGATAGTGATAGGTATGACAATGAAGGCATGGCGGTGAACTTAGAGTAGTTTGGCGTCTCCAAGAAATTGGAACTGAGGTCCAAATGGCGTACCTTTTTCAAGTGGCTGAGCTGGTATGGGATTGGCCCTACAAGATAGTTATCCCAGAGACGAAGATTGAGAAGCTCCGAGAGCCTTCCAATCTCTGGTGGCACAGAGCTGTTGAAGTAATTGAGGCTAAGGTCCAACGAGGTGAGCTTGGAGAGATTAGAAATGCTTGGAGGGATGGATCCATAAAGGAAGTTGTAACTGAGATCAAGGCTGGTGAGTTTGCAATCGGATAAGTTTAGCTTAACGACGCTGCCAACAGAGTTGCAGAGAACACCGTGCCATTTACATGGGCTGGTTAATTTCTCAAGAGACCATGAACTGAGAGAGTCGGGCCGGAGCAAGCTGGCTTTCCATTCCACAAGAGCTTTAGCTTCAGTTTCTGCATCGGTTTTCAAAGAGAAGACCGATAGTAAGAGGAAAAAGAGAGGAAGTATAGTGGAGTGGAATAGGATTGGCCGCATAGCTGAAGGGAGAATAATGGTTGCCATTTCTTTCTTTCTTTTTTTTGTTTTGGGTTGGTTGCTTGGTTTTAATGGTGTGCCTCAGCTCTTCTTATATAGCGTGAAAGAATGGAAGGATTTGGAGAGGATAAGGCAAAGTGACACATGATTGGGAGCATGGTTTTGTGGTTCCCAGAGCATCTTGCAGCTCCACTTGCGCTTCCAAGCCGTGTAGGACACGGCTTCTAATCCGTAAAGTACCGCATACGATATGGTACTTCATTGTGTTGTAATTTGTCTTGAGTTCATAGGCTTTCAAACCGTATAGGATACGGTTTCTAATTGGAGATGGTAATACATTGAACATTTTTTCATATCTCAGGTCTTGACTGGTTAACTGATCATGATCGGCTCAACGGTGTGGACATATATAGTATGGAAGAATAGAAGGAGGGAGGGAAGGGATAAGATAATTGACACTAGCGAGAGCACATATTATGGTTCGTAGAGCGCCATGTGGCTCCATTTGCTCATTTGAATGACCTCTTGACGAACCAAAAACTTTCATAAATGATTGACTATTAACCATCAAACGTTCAGCCTTCTAAATGGTTAGGCATCTTAAAAATTATTTAGTAAGGAATATGATAACAAACCAGTTAAAGTAGTTATATTCTTTAAAAAAAAAATTATTGCTAAAAATAAAGATTAAAAAAAGATAGATGTCTAATAAGATGAAGATAAAATAATTATATTCTTCTAATAGTATTAGTCATCTATGGGATAAAATTTTATTATATCCTTTAAGAAATAAATATAATAAAGGATTAAAAAAATCTTTACACCCTCCTATTTGAGTGTGTCAAGCACAGGGGATGAAAGAGAAAGACTCGAGTGGATAGAAAAGATTAATTTAAGAGAAAGTTGGCTGATAAGTCTTAAGATTTATAATTTTATTTATTAAAAACTTTATCCTCGTTGTCCTCAACTCTCGCTGGTGGAGAATAGCTCCTCTTTCTTTTTTAAAACAAAAAATCTAAAATTTATGAATCTATAAGGTGGAATGCCATCAAAACTATTCCATACCAATGCATCCACACGATTTGGGTCAGTTTAGGTGCAATAAGATATTGATAAAGATTTGAAACTTAAAATAAGGCTTTTAATTTTATTGGATTAATTGTACTTATAAGATAAAACACACCCAATATAATTATTACCCAAGTCTGTTCTTTTGAAAATCTTTAAAAAAAAAGTTTCAAAGTTCAAGCTTGAGATGATAAATAATAATTATATATATATTGAACATTGCTTGGTTTTAATGGTGCACATCAGCTTTACTTATAGGGTGACCCTTGTACGGACAGACTTGATGCTTCAGCATGTTGAAATTTCCCTTGAATTTATGGGCTTCCGATCCGTTTCCTACACGATCCGTGCAGGAAACGTGGGAGTCGTTATCCTCTTAAGAATATACCTGTAGCTCTAATAAGGCATTGTTTGATATGGTGGATAAGGAAGATATCCTCTGGATATCCCCTTTATTCCCAAATGTTATAGCTATAGGGAATAGTGCTGAAAAAGTTTAACCAGAGGTTATCCTCTGAACTTATTCCCTAGGAAACCAAAGAACAACTAAAGTTATCCCTTGATAGCAGACTTTTAATTTTAAAAAGATGCTTATTCCCTCAGCTATCCTCTGGATAAATGCTATCCTGTACATTTATCCAGGGATAGCTCAAAAGCTATCAAACACTGCCTAAAGGTCGAACAAAGCGAGAGAGGATGTTGCACCGCACAAGAGGAGAAATGGGCAGAATCCAGCGTGTACGGGGAACGATGAGGCAATTGGGCTTCCACTAGGGTCCACACAGAAAGCTGAATGTTAACCACGAGTTAAGTTATTAAAATAAAGCTTCTAATTGTATTGGATTAATTATATTTATAATATAAAATACAGTACTTAAAGCTTCCCAGATGGCCCATGGATATACTTAAAGCTTCAGCACGTTGAAATTTTCTATGAATTTAGAGGCCCCTGATCCGTGTCCTACACGGATTCCAATCCGTGCAGGAAACGTTGGAGTCGTTATCGCTTTAAGAATATACCTGTAACTCTAAAAGTGGGACAAACTGAGAGGGGACGAAGTGACTTACATAACCAATTAATGGCCCCAACGTGGCACAGGACGAGAGGAGAAATGGGTAGGACCCAGCGTAAACGGGGAACGACGAGGCAATTGGGGTTCCACTAGGGTCCACACAGAAAGTGAATGTTAACCACATGTCAAAGTTATTAAGATGCACGCAATTAGCGTGTAGACGAGGCAATTGGGTTCCCCTCGGATTATTAAAAGAAGACTTGCTGTCAACAATGGGCCCAAATTATTATTATTATTATTTTTTTTGGTATAAGCATTTCAATAATCATCATGACACAAGAACTTAAGAAAGAAAATATATCTCAAAACACATCAGAAAACATAATAATGAAAAGCAACGCTTCCCTAAATTGAATAAATAAAACTCAACGGCCATCACTGCCGAGATGCCGCCTGATAGAGGGAAAGGATGTACATGACTACATCTTACTACAAGATGCATCATATGCATCTAAAGTAACATTTAGCTTCAAATTATCAAGCAGAAATTCAATAGAACCTCAAAATACAGAAGATCAAGTTTACAAAGAAAAAATTAACTCAACGGCCATCAATGCCGAGATGGCGCCTGATAGAGGGAAAGGATGTACATGACTACATCTTACTACAAGATGCATCATATGCATCTAAAGTAACATTTAGCTTCAAATTATCAAGCAGAAATTCAATAGAACCTCAAAATACAGAAGATCACATTTAAGAACCAACTAAAAAAAGTTAATTATTTGATCAGCTAAAAAATTTAATTAATTAAAAAATAATAGTTTGATGGCTTATAGAAATGGAAAAAAAGAAAAAGAAGTGGCTTAATCAAACAATATTGATAGTAAAAGCAATCTTTAAAGATAACTCATGCAGGCAACACACCACTCTAGTTAAAGCATATATGAATTTGAATGATATATATATATATATATATTTGTGACAAGTATTAGGTTGAATAAGTAGTGATCATGTTTTAAATTGTGAAATTTGATTTGTTTAAATAATTTTGCTGTTAGGTTTAATTTATTGAAAGTTAAAGATTTTCATATGTTTTTTTTTTTTTAATGACTTATGAGAAATCAAATACATATTGATAACCTAATAAAAATTAATTATTTATGCTTAATAAAATTTAATTTACATCGCTTCCTAAATCTTGTTAAATGTGTAATACTAGTTGGACTAATTTCTAAAGAAACAAATATAATAAAAAGTACCAAACAGGCTCAAAGATATTGGAAAAGAATAACTTTAGCTATCCATGTATTAAGGAATCATCACATAAACATTTGAACTATTGTTACGTATAAGCCATGTTAGTTAGTTAACAAATAAATATTGTTAATTCATGATGCACATGTTGTTAATTATAGATGATGCATAGAGATCATGCTAAGAGGCCTACTTGGTTTATTGATGGTACTACTACTTGGGTATCCTTCAATTCGCATACTGATGCTCCATCCTCACTGATCAATAGTGCATCCTAATATAAGAGTCGCTGCTAATAATGATCAAAGAACTTAAAACTGGTACTAGAACAGAACTATATGCCCATACATTTCATAGTTTGTTTGTGCTTTGATGATATTCAAGGATCTATAATTGATTATTTCTTTTATATAGTGCAACATCCAAATATCATAGCTACATCACTCAAGATAATAATTATAATATAGAGTTACATTAGTCCGTCAAAACTATAATAGAGCTAGCAACAAGCTTGATGAGATAAGTGATGCCAAAGTATTTACCATAAAAGAGAATAGATCTATGTCAATTGATTAATGCATCCAATATTTATATTTTATCCATGAGAGAAAAAAAAAGGTCTAAAGATACTTGTAACAAGGAGTGTGTGTTTCCTACATGGATTGGAAGCCGTGTAGGTAGGGGTGCAACATGGGCCGGGTTCAATTCAAATCTAGTCCGGCGAACCCAATTTACAGCAGTGTTTAAACTCATGTTTGTCCAACCCAACCCAAAAGTGATACACAAGATGAGTGTCGTAGGGCTGTGGGACACATAAAGGAAAACAATGACAGTATAAACAGTATTTTGTTTACATCGCATATTCTAGTATTTATTATTTAATTAAGCTTCCAAATTATTTTGATCTGATAACATGAATATGCTATAGCATGATAAATGTAATTTGAAATTGTATTAGGCTTACTTGTGAGATCATAGAATTCTCACAATATTTTTCAGAGCCTCAGAAATGAAGAAGGATATTTGGGATAGACGGAGCTTCTATTAAATAAACTTAGTTTCATTATATTGATATAGTTCAGTATTGCTTATGTGTAGGGCAGATAGTCCAAGACTGATAATTATGGTTTGTAATAAATCATGGATTTAAATTTTTTCTTTATATTGATTTATGTGATGAAGTTCGAGATGCCTTGCATGCCTGACATGCGGCGGGTTGTCACCCTAGCTCGGGTTTTGGGACTGGGGCGTGACAGTTCGCCATACTCTAAATTTAATCAAATTAAAGTTATTTATAATGCTTTAGATAAAGCTGAGTGTTGATAATAATATTGAAGCTAAGGTTAAATTCATAGATCCTATTAGTTTAAATTTAAAACTTAATTTTTATCTTGTCCCATATTATCCTTTAAAGAAATATAAATTTCAATTTCTTTTTAGATAAACAAAGACATTGTTTTGATTTTGAAGATATGTAGACATTTGTTAATTATATTAGGGATAAGCCAATCAAATCTAAGAATAAAGGGGCAATGCATAGTATTGGTCTTGTTGGGATTATGGATCAAGGTATCATCTATTTTAATTTAATTATGTATTTTGGCACGCATTGTAACTGATTACCTGACAATCCTGTGATGTAGAGTGCTTGGTGGGTCACTGATTTAGTTTGTACCTGAATTAGTTGCTAAGATAGATAAAAAAACCCATTGCAAGCTTGTAGAAAGCATTGCTTTGATTGCAATGAAAGTCCCCATGCTAACTTCCATTGCATGTGCCAAGTAGGATCTTGTACTCTTATTTTCCATGCGAACAGTTGAGAAGGTCACAATTTTAAGATTTTTTTGACTTTTATTTCTGTTGAATACTATAGAAATAACTTATCCACAAAGAGGCCCTTCTAGAATCAGTACTCTACATCCATAATTATAGCATACTTGCATGCCAAACTGATAGTTAATCCATGAACTAGGGATTAGCCCAGTGGTCAACCTGCTTTGCCTAACAACCAAAGTTCTGTTTGTAGTCGTGGGTGGTGCATCGCAAGGTAATTGGGCCTTGCTGTAATAATGGGTGGTTCTCCCTCCTCTCTAAAGAAGGAAAAAAAACGTTTTAAGGGTTAAAAAAAAAGCTGGTTCCACGAAATCCTTTGGGGTATGTTTTGGTTTCCAATAAACCTAGCAATTTCTTCGATCTTCACAAGAGACCAGATATTAGCAAAAGGAACAACCAAAACTCCCCAAAAAAATCATAAAAAAAGAAAAAAAGGATCTGCGACACCAACTTTTTAAAGGGCTAGCTGGAGTTTTATTCCTTATTATATCCTAAATTCATTTAGTAGCATGCTTTCTAGTGTGACTAAATTTTTCATTAAGCTGATGCATACCATATTCTCAATCATGTTCGATAGTTTTAGTCAGTAGCTTCTTTCTCCTATACAGATTAGAATGCCTGATCAAGCTCCGAATGAGCTTTTACACGGAAGAGTTGGATGCTTATGGGCTTGATCCTTCTTGAATAAGCATATAGGTGAAGGGACAATCCCTTCAATCCACATGGTGAGTGCTACTTCACATCCCCAATATATTTTTATTATTTTTTCTATTTTCCATCAAAAGACTTTGGTATGGAAATGAGGCCTGCTAAAGAGAGTGGGAATTTGTCATGGTGTAAGGAGGAACGCTTATGTGTTCTGATGACGCTCAATTATCTATCCTGGACGTCGGGAACGGAATGCTTCTCCAGGCGCTTCTTCACCAGGTTACCTGCAAAAAAGTCCCAGGACCG
Source organism: Calamus simplicifolius (assembly GCA_900491605.1). Lineage (NCBI taxonomy): Eukaryota > Viridiplantae > Streptophyta > Magnoliopsida > Arecales > Arecaceae > Calamus > Calamus simplicifolius. The sequence continues at coordinate 512,294 of UESW01004809.1, forward strand.
GAGAGGGTTCTCCGGTGGGACCCTCCGACGCCCAAGTTAGCAACTGAGGTCACAGCTGAAGAGGGGCTCGAGTGAGCCCTTTTTAGTATGAGAAAGGAGGTCTCAGAGAGGAGGGATTCCTTTCTGGATGCTAAGGCAGCGATTTTGGGGATTATCGCGCATACCTGTTTGGTGAGTGGATTCACCTTTTTATAGGGGTTGACCCTGGCATGATCACGTGGGATTGCGTGAGGAGGGGATGTCTGTGGAGTTTAGTTCATAAATTTGCGCTGGTTGGTGGGTCCTGTCCCATCGGAAAGGGAGAAAGCGGCGGTTGGTGGGATAAGTTCCATCAGCCGGCGGGGCTGTTGGGTTGTCAGATCTGACGCTGTTGGGCAGCGCGCGTTAGAGAGGTGGCGCCCTGAACTGATAGGGCCATGCTAGGGCTAATCTGGTGGGAACTAGGAAATCCCGACTTATCAGGGCCAAGCCGGGTCGACCCGAGATGGCTGGGGCCAATCTCGCTGGCAAGGCAGTGCCGGGGCAGGGCCGAATCGACGGACTTGGAGGCGTCGGGGCCGAGTCGGGCTGGCCCGGGATGGCCTTGGCCGACTCGGTTGAACTGGAGACGCCGGGGCCGAGTCGGGCCGGCCGGGGATGGCCTTGGCCGACTCGGCGGAACTGGAGACAACGGAGCCGAGTCGGGCTGGCCGGGGATGGCCTTGGCTGACTCGGCGGAACTGGAGACGCCGGGGCCGAGTCGGGCCGACCGGGAAGTGTCGGGGCCGACTCGCTTGGAGAAGTAGGGGGCCGGCTAGGAAGATGCCGGGCCGCTTGGGAAGATGCCGGGGCCGGCTGGGAGGTGCCGGGGCCGGCTAGCTTGAACACACCGGGGTCGGCTAGGAAGGTGCCGGGGCCGACTTGGATCAAGCGGGGCCGGCCGGGATGGAAGCGCCGGGGCCGACTTGGATCAGGTGGGGCCGGCTGGGATGAGAGTGCTGGGGCCGACTTGGATCAGGCGGGGCCGCCGGGATGAGAGTGCCTGGGCCGACTTGGATTAGGCGGGGCTAGCCGGGATGGAAGCGCCAGTGCCGACTTGGATCAGGCGGGGCCGACCGGGATGGAAGCGCCGGGGCCGACTTGGATCAGGCGGGGCTGGCCGGGATGAGAGTGCCAGGGCCGACTTGGATTAGGCGGGGCCGGCCGGGATGAGAGTGTCGGGGCCGAGTTGGATCAGACGGGGCCAGTCGGGATGAGAGTGCCGGGGCCGACTGGGAGGTACCGGGGCCGCCTAGCTTGGAGATACCGACCTTGGAGGTGTCGGCCTTTGGGGCCATCGATCTTGGAGGTGTCGGCCTTTGGGGCCGTCGGCCTTGGAGCCATCGGTCATGGAGCTGTCGGCCTTTGGGGCCATCGGTCTTGGAGGTGTCGGCCTTTGGGGCCGTCGGTCATGGAGCTGTCGGCCTTGGAGGTGTCGGCCTTGGAGCCGTCGGTCATGGAGCCGTCGGCCTTGGAGCTGTCGGCCTTTGGGGCCGTCGGTCTTGGAGCCGTCGGTCATGGAGCCGTCGGCCTTGGAGGTGTCGGCCTTTGGGGCCGTCGGTTTTGAAGGTGTCGGCCTTGGAGCCGTCGGTCATAGAGCCGTCCAAAAATTTTTATTTTTTATGGGGTCAACTGGCCCCATCATGTTCCTCTCGCTGTACAAGCTAACTGGCAACGTAGAGTGTAAGCGTTCCCTCGCTGTACAAGCTAACTGGCAACGTAGAGGGCTTATACCGGGCTAAAGCTTTTGCTTTCTTTCTGCTTGACAACGCTGACAAGCTGATTGCAGATGGGATAATGCACAGTGGTGACCGCCCGTACTCACAGTTTGAAGGGTGGGTTGGTATGGCATATCTTTTCCTGGACATGGTGAGACCCTTGGAATCAAGGTTTCCAGCCTGAGCTTTGAACGTCCATGCACTTGTGTGAGAGAAACTAAGTTGGGAGTTTTATATGGCATTTTGTGCTTAAGAGTTGTATAGATGAGAAAGAAAAACTTATTGCATGTGATCTTAGAGAGTTGGAGAGGGAACTGTTCTTATCACCTAATTGTGTCAGATGATGCCTACCTTGTGTCATACACTCGAGTCATAGGCATGCTTTTATGATATTTGGTGTCATGTTCACTAATGACTCAGCTGAAATACAAATTCTTTAAAGACTTTTTTTATTTTAGAGGATTGGTAGCCTGCACGCTATAGTTGAGGATTTCTGTTTCATGTAATGTTGATTTTATTTTGTTGGCAACATTGGATCGCAATTACAATATTGAGAAAGCCCATCTCAGGATCTTCCTTCATTTGTGATTCAGGTGGTACACAGATTACATTTGAATTGGAAATATGGCCATACTTTTTATTGCTTTAGTTGCAACAAATCCTTCTATATAAAGGCATCCAAGCTATCCCTATTTTGAGGGGAAAGAGAAGATGCTGGAATTTATTTCTGAGAAAATAAAATGAAAGTGTGAAATTTATTTCTATATAAATTTTCTATCAATCAAATATGTAAAATTTATTTTCTCTTGTAGATATTTTTTTTAAAAAAAATAGGTCTTTAGAAAATTTTAAACAAGCTATAAATTTTAATTCAAACCCTGATTGAAAAATATGACTAAGTCTTTGTTGGAGCCGGTCTTACTTCATTTATTCTAATTTTAGAACAAAAACTTTTAAATTGTTTCTGATTGTGGTATGGAGCTATGATTGGATTACTAGTGTCTCTTCATATATTTGAAATGCAATAAAAAGGTAGAGGGTGAAACAAAATAGAACTAGGCAACACATGGAGTTTCTCAACAAGGAAGAAGGATTGAGAACGTGCACAAAGGTTTGAAACAGTTCACAAGGGTATAAGCCAATCCACTGATACGTTGTGGGATGAAATACTTTTCATGATTTAATTTCGTGCAAGAAAGATGTTTGCCATAAAGAATTTCACAATAATGCACAAAACCTTATTTCAAGTTGGATGCATGAGGGAGGTGATGTTAAATGCAAGACTTTAACATGCAATGACAATCATCGCTTTGGTACTATTATAGTCTTAATCAATTATGATTCTGCTTGTGTCAACTAAATTTGCATGAGATAGACGATGAAATGCTACGAACATAAATTTTGCTCAATGCTAAGTTTAATGCATCTTTATGCTTCTAATTGGGCTAAATTTAGGCATATCCTTAAGAATGAGTTTTATGGAAGGATAATTTCTTTTCTTTGAAATCCTAAAATAAGGGTTTTCAACTATCCACTTAGTATGTATGAGTTAACACGATTAGATCAAGTGTGAAGAATATTTGTTGGATTATCATATATTTTTTTGTATTTTTGCCCCCTTTACTTCATTATTTTTTGAAATGAGAATATTCTTTTATATATGATGATAAATGCTAGGTTTCTCTCTTTCCTCAATTCTGAAAGAAATTAATAGAGGCTTTGCTTTTCAAATGAAATAAGAATCAAAGGACAAAAATAAATGTTTTCTAATATAAGGTCCTTTCATATAGTATGGGAAAGGTTGTTATGCAAGTAGTTTTATTATTGAGTTTTTTTTTTCTTCATTACTAAAATGATATGTGATAAGTGAAAATTGGTGAAATTCACAGTTATAGAGAATTTGTTGATTTTCAAATCCTCTATAAGGCATCTTTTACCCTCTAAAGAGCTGTGCTTGCTTAGATAGCTACTATATTGCTCATATTCAAAATAAGTGGCTCGTGCTTAATATTATCTCTCCATCCAGGATATTTAGCAACTACCCTGCATGGTACATTTGGCATTACAAAGAGTGACACATGTTTATAGCCACCACATTACTCATCTTGAAGATATTGGGCTCTTGTACGTACAATCTCTCTACCTTGCATATTTGGTAACAATCTTGCCATGTATTTAGTATTCCAACATGATATTCTATTTTCAATATGAACAAGAGCTCTTCATTTCTAAGTTGGGTGATGTGCCCATTATCTAAGCATACACAAATCCTTTATGATGGAAAAAAAATTGCAATATCTAAGCATATTTGGCAACCATCTTGTCATGTATTTAGTATTCTAATATGATATTCTATTTTCAACATGAGTAAGAGCTCTCCATTTCCAAAATTAGTGATGTGTCCATTATCTAAGCATGAACAAATCCCATGCAAAATGTGCAATGTCTCAAGCAAATCATTGCAACCAGGGATGCAAACAAGCAAAACTCAAGTTGTGCTAGGTGTAGCTAGCCCAAGTTGTTTAATAATCAGGATGAGTTAAAACTAACTTATTTAATTTTGAGTCAATATGAAGCTATTCACAAATAGCTTATTTAAAAGATTGAGAGTTAAATTTGTCTAGATTTTGCTAATAATATGAAAAAACTAACCCTAATTGCATTTGATTTTATAATCTAAATACATTCAACTTTACTTAACCTCACCTTCCACCGTTGCCAACCTATCAGCTTTGACCCCCCACCCCCTAACTGCAGTCATTATGATAGAATTCTCTCATGCCATTTGATGCTAAAATAAGTACTAGCTAGGTGTCCTACTCTTTTTTCTGCTGGACTTCAGCATCATGTTAGCATAATTCAATGCTTTATGGTAGCAACTTTTAATTACCTTACTCACAAACTAATTAAATATTGTTTGGAGGAAAACATCAGCAAAGATTGACTAGCAGCTGGGTTCATAATCGGTCAAGTAGAAAGCATATTCACATTGCAGGAACCTATTTTGCATTGGCCTATACTTCGAATGAAGTCAACCACATGAATGCATAACTAACACATTATGCATGTTAATGCCTCACCTTGTTGTTTGTAGATAATCTACATAGGATTACCATGATTATTTGTGGTCTCAAGCTCAGTCTTTTACCAGTTAAATATTTATCAGGCCAAAGCTGAACATCTGGTAAGAAAAGGAAAGATCAAGCTTAACAGAAGCTATTAATTTACAAATTGCTTGTTCATGTGCAACCAAAGGCAATTTAAAATTACATATAGTAAGTGTAAAATATAAATATCATACATAATAAGGAAGAAAATATCAAACTTCTCTTGGAAAACCAACATAGTAATCTATACCAAACAAGCCTAGTTACTTTGCTTGATAGAGCCTAATATAGCTTCTTGAAAAATTCTTCTTGAATTTCGTCAATGAAATGAAAATAGGCAAACCTCCATTCTTTATGAAAGAATAAAATGCCAAAAGAGGTCCAAAATCCAACAATATATCCAAGCGTAGTGCTAAGATAGAACCATATTGCTTCATCTTTATTCTCATTTCCACTTGGACCATGTCCAATGCCATCAATTGATGTTGGAGTATTAGTTGGTGCGTCATCTGGACATTTTTTGGTCAATGGATATCCACATAATCCATCATTGCCATCATAGATGGATGGATTATCAAGTGTTTGGAGTTGCTTGCCTGATGGTATTCTTCCCCACAAGTTGTTGTTTGCTAAGTTCAAGAAGTTTAAAAATGTTAAAGAAGATATGCTTGGGGGAATTATACCTGAAAGTTGATTCATAGACAAGTCGAGAGATTCCAACTCTTTCAGATTACCAATCGTCTCTGGAATGTGTCCAATCAATGATTCCTTGATAAGTTAAGCAGTAGCAAACCTGAGAGATTTGTTAGCTCCATAGGAATTTCTTGTGAAAGAGAATTGCTTGAAAGGTCAATGCCTACCATCAGTAAAATTGTCCACTGGAACTCTAGTTCTCGACCTTCCCAATTCACCGTCATACCCTCCAAGTACTCAAACAAAATATTTTGCAATTCTCTTCTTTGATTGCTTGATTTCATGGCAACAAGATTACCAAAACTTCGTGGTATACCTCCAGAGAAGTTATTATGAGAGAGATCTAAGAGTTGCAGTGAAGTAAGATAACCTAGCTGATCAGGAATGCTACCACTGAACATATTTTGTCGTAGGCGAAGGATCATTAATGATGGAAAGATTTCTTTCTTCCATGTAGGGATTTCTCCAAAGAAACCATTCTCTCCGATATCTAGAACGGTTAGGTTCTTGCAATTTTTCAAGAATGCCAAAATTCTGTAATGAAAGTATTGTTATTCAAGTGAAGAGACTGAAGTGAACACGAGGAACCCATCATGTTAGAAATCCTTCCAGATAACTTATTGGATGCAAGATTCAAGTATCGCAGACCTTTCATATCCCAAAAACACTGAGGGATTTCTCCAGAAAAATGGTTTATAGAGAGGTCTAGTGCTGCCACATTGATCATTCTACAAATGAATGGGGATATGCTACCATTTAACAAGTTATCTGAAATAAAGAGAGAACTCATATTGGGCAAGAAAGTGTGATTCATCATGGCCTCTTGCTGATCCATTGGAAGCATGTCTACCAACCGATTCCCAGATAGATCCAAGTATCGGAGGTTCGAAAGATTAAGGAGCTGGTTTGGTATCTCACCAGTTAGGTTGTTGTGGGAGAGATCCATAACATGAAGTTTCTTTAGGCTCGCCATTGTGCGAGGAGTTGGACCTATAAATGAGTTCATTGAGAGATTCATTTCCCACAAGTTGGTCAAATTCCCAATCTCCGATGGTATTGGACCAGTAAATAAGTTGTTTGAGAGATCCAGATCCGTTAAGTTGATCAAATTCCAAATCTTCGATGGAATTGGACCTGTAAAAGAATTCTTTGAGAGATCCAAATCCATCAAGTTGGTCAAATTCCAAATTTCCGATGGAATTGGACTTGGCATGCGGTTGCTCTGAAGGTCTAAATATTCCAACTTTTTAAGCAATCCAATCTCTCCAGGTAGCTGGCCATTCAAGGTTTTAGCTAACCCAAGGTAATAAAGTTGGGTCCAATTGGTGAACAAGTTTGGTGAGATCTCACCAGAGAGTAAATTGTTGCCCACATCAAACAATCTAATTTTGGTGCAGAATCTCAGCTCAGAAGGTATGGTAGCATTCAATCCCGTAGAATACAGATCGAGTTCTTCCAACATTCGAAGCTTGCCTAGAGAAGAAGGGATCGCTCCACCTAATAGATTGCCCCAGAGAACTAGTCTGCGAAGGCTCGAAATGGAACCAAGTATCGGTGGTATACCCTCGGTTAGCTCGTTCCCGTCAAGAAGAAGGTCTTGAAGCTTGGACACTTAGCAAGGGATGCTGGAATGACTCCTTTAAAGAAATTATCAGAAAGATCGAGATACTCAAGGTTAACTAAATTGGTTAATGAGTTGGGTATAGAACCTTTGAGACTGTTCCATGATAGGTCAAGAAAGATCAAGTTGGTGCAGAATCTCAGCTCAGAAGGTATGGTTGCATTCAATCTCGTAGAATAGAGATCAAGTTTTTCCAACATTCGAAGCTTGCCTAGAGAAGAAGGGATCGCTCCACCTAATGGATTGCCCCAGAGAACTAGTCTGCGAAGGCTCGAAATGGAACCAAGTATCGGTGGTATACCCCCGGTTAGCTCGTTCGCGCCAAGAAGAAGGTCTTGAAGCTTGGACAACTTAGCAAGAGATACTGGAATGACTCCTTTAAGTGAATTACCAGTAAGATTGAGATACTCAAGGTTAACTAAATTGGTTGATAATGAGTTGGGTATAGAACCTTTGAGACTGTTCCCTGATAGGTCAAGAAAGGTCAAGTTGGTGCAGTTTAGTAGAAACGATGGGAATTCCAGAGTCAAGCTATTGAAGGATAGTGATAGGTATGACAACGAAGGCATGGCAATGAACTTGGAGTAGTTTGGCGTCTCCAAGGAATTGAAACTGAGGTCCAAATGGCGTACCTTTTTCAAGTGGCTGAGCTGGTATGGGATTGGCCCAACAAGCAAGTTTTCCCAGAGACAAATATGGAGAAGCTCCGAGAGCCTTCCAATATCTGGTGGCACAGAGCTGTTGAAGTAATTGAGGCTAAGGTCCAACGAGGTGAGCTTGGAGAGATTAGAAATGCTTGGAGGGATGGATCCATAAAGGAAGTTGGAACTGAGATCAAGGCTGGTGAGGTTGGGAAAAGACGAGAAAGCAAGGCTGTTGAGGGTGCCATTGAGCTTGCAATCGGATAAGTTTAGCTTAATAACGCTGCCATCGGAGTTGCAGAGAACGCCGTGCCATTTACATGTGCTGGTTAATTTCTCAGAAGACCATGAACTGAGAGAGTTGGGCCGGAGCAAGCTGGCTTTCCATTCCACAAGAGCTTTAGCTTCAGTTTCTGCATCGGTTTTCAAAGAGAAGACCGATAGTAAGAGGAAAAAGAGAGGAAGTATGGTGGAGTGGAATAGGATTGGCCGCATAGCTGAAGGGAGAATAATGGTTGCCATTTCTTTCTTTCTTT
>UESW01004809.1:521065-537622 GCA_900491605.1 Calamus simplicifolius
GTAGAATACAACAAGTTTTTTTTTTCCAAGGTGGTTTGCTGGTGAAAGATGTCTTGTAAGTTGGGGTTAGGAGTTTGGTTCACTTTAGTTGATATTTAAACTTCAAAGAACTTTCTGAATTCTGATTGACCCCCATTGAGGGGGAAAAAAAGAAGACAAGGCCATGACTTTTATATCTCCTGTAGATGAACTAGTTCTCGATATTTAGAATGAGGTGTTATCCCATATGTTGCGCTTGTATATAGCATGTTGTTATTGGATGAGAGAGAGGACGTGACTGTGTTTGCTAAATTGAAACTACATAGAAAATTCTGGAATGTCATGGTACTGAAAGATATTGGAAGTCATGGAATGTCATGATATTGGAAGCCTGTAATTTTTATTTTGAGATCTTGATCTTTTTTTTTGGCAAAATGATAGTTAACTGCTCTGTTGGCCTTTTATCTCTGTTTTCTTTTAATTCTTTTCTTTAGGGAATGGTTGCAATTCTTTTTTCAAAATAAAATATTATTGAGGAGCACACCTTGAGAATTTTGCTTAGCCACAATTCAATCCGATGCATTTACATGAATTTAAAGAGAAAATTTTAGTTTATTTCATCAATCGGTTGTAGTAAGCTTTAGTTTCTTTCATCAATCGGACCGAATCATATTTGTTTGGATCGATCAATTGAACCCAATTTATATTATTAGATATGAAACTATCCTAGTTAGATCTGAACCCAATGCTAATCATAGTTGTCATATTGATACTTATAAATTTTGATACTTGTAATATTAATACTTGTAAATTTTGATACGGAATTAGGTTGTGTTCATATAAGTTATCCCAAAATGAGTGAGGATCACTCGTGGATGTAAGCAAGGTTGAAGGATGGATTGCTTAATCCTAATTTTATTAACGGTTTGGAATTTATTGCGTTTGCTTGTAGCCAGCCTTATTGGATGGATGGTTCTTTGATTAGATGCCCCTGTAATTTGACGAAGTGTCAAAACAAAGCCTATAAAGATGTTGAAACTGTGAAGGTTCATCTTTGTAGAAAAGGATTAGTTCCTGGGTACGAAGTTTGGAACTGTCATGGTGAAACAGAGGGAACGATTGTAGGGACAAGAAATCAAGCGAGTAATGAATTGAATCAAAATACATATGAAGAAATGGTGATGAATGTAGCGGGTAATGAATTCAATCAAAGTTCTTTGAATGAAGAACCAAATCCTGAAACACAACAATTTTATGACATGCTTCGTGCCGCAAATCATGAATTATATCCTGGATGCGAGAACCATTCGCAGTTATCTTTGGCTGCTCGTTTGCTAAATATTAAGGCAGAGCATCACTTATCCAAAAAGGCTTTTGATGCAGTTGCTGGTTTAGTAAAAGAAGTTGTGCCAAGTGATAATGTTGCAGCGATAATTTTTACTCAACGAAGAAGTTATTACGTAGACTTGGTCTACCAGTGAATAAGATTGATTGTCATTTAAACAATTGTATGATATATTGGGGTGAAGATTCAGAATTGAAATGGTGTAAGATATGTGGGCAATCGAGGTACAAGAGTGAACATGAAGGAGCTGGTTCAAGCAGGAGGAAAAGTATGCCATATAAAAGGATGCATTACTTTCCTCTTACTCCATGTCTGTTGCGATTATATAGATCAGAAGCTAGTGCTGCAAATATGAGATGGCATGTCGAACATCAATTTAAAGAAGGAGAAATGGGCCATCCATCTGATTCAAAAGCTTGGAAGCATTTTGTTGGCCCCTAGATTGATTTTGATGATTTCAAAACAATTAAGATTAAGTTTATTATAGAAATTAAGATTAATGCAGGGATGTACAAGTGTCGTACAGGTGAGCCTTATCAAGCAAAATTTTATTTGTTACATGGTAACTTATTTTCTCTTGTCTTGAATATAGCTAAATGATTCAGTCTTCTCAGGGCATTTGCATGACTTCATGAGCTAGCTAGTTAGCTAGCTTATCCTTCCTTTTAGCTACATGGACTTATATGTTAGCTAACTATTTTTACCTGTGTTTGTGCTAGCCAAATGGTTGGAGAAAACGGCTAGCTTGGGAGCTAGCTTATTTCCTTCCTTAGCTAACTTCCTCCTTTGTTAGCTAGTTTTTCTTTGCACTGTTAGCCTGGCCGAACCATGCTAAAAATAAGTTATCTTGTGAGCTAGCTTACTCCCTCTACGAGTTAGCTGGATCTCTTTGGAAGCTAACTATTTTCTCTTGCAACAGGCTGGCCGAAAGTTTTTTGGAACGAGTTAGCTGTCTAGCTAACTTCCTCCCTCTCTTAGTTAGCTCATTAGCCTTAGTAGCTAACTGTTTATTGAAGTTTTTTGTCTTGGTCGAATGAGCATTGAAATTAGCTAGCTGGGCAGCTAGCTGGTTGGCTTTGTGAGTTAACTTGTTTGTCTCAGTAGCTAACCATTTAATGCAGATTTTTTGTCTTGACTGAATAGACTTTGGTTTAAGCTAGCTAGAGAGCTAGCTACTCCTTTGGGAGGCACCATGAAATTCAAATTTAGTTAGCTGGGAAACTAACTCCTTCTCTCTTGGGCGTGTGAATGATGGATTTAGTTAGCTGAATAGCTAACTACTTTTTCTCTTGATGCATGAAATTTTTCATTCAGTTAGCTGAATAGCTAACTACTTTTTCTCTTGATGCATAATACTTTTATCTAGTTAGCTGAAGAGCTAACTACTTTAACAAATTCTCTCTTCCTGGCCGTATGAATTTTGATTTGAGTTAACTGGAGAGCTAACTACTTTTTTCCTGGCCTTATGCACTTTTGAAATAGCTAACTAGAAAGCTAACTACTTTTATCTGTGGCAGATTTTTTCATCTCTAAGCCATGCACTTGTCAAAACAAGTTAGCTATAGAGCTAACTATTTTTTCCTGGAAGCTAATCCTAGTCGTGTGCATGAAGGGAAGAGTTAGCTTGGGAGCTAACTGCTTTTTTCCTTCTCATGGCTGATTTCTTTCTCTTGCCGTGGAGCTTTGATAGATAGCTAGCTAGATTTGTATAGCTAGCTTGGAGTCTTTTTCTTCCTTCTCCATGAGCCAGACGTCTTCAAAGAAGCTAGCTGGAAAATAAATTTCAGCCAACCACTACTCTGCACTCTTACTCTCTCTCTCTCTTTAATTATATTTTCATTCTCATGATTACTGACTTTTGATCTTTTGGTGTTTGATAGAATCTTTCTTCAAAGGATTAAATGCAATCAATGCTTAGGAAAATCTTCAAACGGTTACATTTTTCTCCTGTTTTAATTTCCTCTTATTACCAATGTGTCTAACGGACATTTTTTTGGTTTAAATAGCTGAGATCAGAGGAACACTATGACGAATCTGAAAAAGAAAAAGAAGAAAAAGAAATCAAGAAAGAGAGTGTTCATTGCATATTTTTGGGAGTGTTGGAAAGCAAGTTCTTGTGCATTGAAGTTGACAAATCTCAATCACTGCTCAAGTCATCCAGATCCAGTAAAGCATTCAAAAGCTTCAGCTGCCTCGGAGATCCACATTCATTGTTGAAGATTTGCTTCAAATTTGTAAAGTATTTTTTGAATATTTGCTCAAGTTAGGAGCTATCGTTATCTATTCTAAAATTTCTTGTAATAGGGTTAAGGATAACCCTAGATTGTTGATTGGCTTCCTTGTGCCATTAAACAAGAGGACTAGCCAGGTAAGGCTAGGGGTTTGGCTTCCTTGTGCCGTTAAACAAGAGGACTAGCTGGTAAGGCTAGGGGTTTGGCTGCCTTGTGCCGTGAAATAAGAGGACTAGCCGGGAAGGCTAGGGGTTGTAATCGTTGTGATACGATTAGTGAAATTCCCAAAGGGTTTTTGGGGAGTGGACGTAGGAGCCAAGTTTGGCACCGAACCACTATAAACCCTCTTGTGTTTGTGATTGCTTATTCTTTGTGATTTTGTTTCGTGGACTCCACTACACCGCTGCGAATAAATTTTTAACTAGTGATTAAGCACATATCTGCGCTAGTAATTAATTTTAAATACCCAATTCATCCTTCTCTTGGGTTGCTACATCTGGGCAACAAGTGGTATCAGAGTAGTGTGCTCTTGATTTCTATAGCTTTGAGAAGCTTGGAGTTAAAGATCAGTAGTAATCCAAATGGGATCTATGTAACTGAAGGACAATCAACAAATAGACCACCTTTGTTCAATGGAACAAATTACATATTTTGGAAAGCATGAATGAAAATCTTCATTCAAGCACTTGATTATGATTTATGGAGAATCATAATTAATGGACCACACACACCCACTGTTAAGATTGATAATATTGCAAAGCCTGAATCAGAATGGGTTGAGCAAGATAAGAAATTAGCTCAATTAAACGCAAAAGCTATGAATGTTCTTTATTGTTCTCTTGATGCAAATGAGTTTAACAGTATATCTACTTGCATGTCTGCTAAAGAGATTTGGGATAGACTTGAAGTCACCCATGAGGGTACTAATCAAGTCAAGGAATCCAAAATTAATATACTTGTTCATAAGTATGAATTATTTAAGATGGATTCAGCAGAAAATATCACTGATATGTTTACTAGATTTTTGATATTAATGGTTTGAAAAGTTTGGGAAAATATTATGCTAACAGTGATCTTGTTAGAAAAATTTAAGATCTTTACATAGATCATGGAAGCAAAAGTGACTGCTATACAAGAAGCAAAAGACCTCAATACTTTATCACTTTAATTGGTCGGTTCTTTGATGACTCATGAACTCCAGCAACGACAACACAATGATGAAGATGAATCAAAGAAGAAAAGGACTATGGCATTAAAGAGTGCTGCTCAAGATGAGAAAGTGAGGAAGAAATCAGTGATAGTGAAAAAGATGATGAAATGACACTTATCTCCAGAAAATTCAAGAAATTTATGAGGAGAAAGAAATTTGGAAAAAGAAAAATATTTACCAAAGGAGATCAAAGCAAAGAAAAGGAAAGAAGTGAACCTCCTATATGCTTTGAGTGTAAGAAGCCTGGACATATTAAACCGGAATGTCCTCAATTAAAGAAAGGATTTAAGAAAATAAAGAAGAAAGTTATGTGGCTACATGGAGCGATAGTGAAGCAACAAGTTTAAAAGATGAAGAAAAGACTGAAGTCGCCAATGTATGTTTCATGGCTGATGATAATGAGGTAAGTCATAGTTTTCTAGATGACTTTACTTTGATGAATTGCATGGTGCATTCTATGAACTTGTAGATGATTTTGTAAAATTAAGTTCAAAGAACAAATATTTAAAAATAAAATTAAAGAACTTATTCTTGAAAAAGAAAGAATTTCAAATAAAAATGAATCATTATTAAAGGAAAACCAAGATTTGAAAAATGAAGTGAGTAAATTAAGACCAATTATTGATAAATTTACTTTGAGTTCAGAAAAGCTAGAAATGATATTAAATAGTCAAAGGGCTGTTTACAATAGAGCTGGTCTTGGATATAATCCTATTGAAAGATAAAAATTTCTAAAAAATATTTATGTGCATGCTAATGATTCAACTAAAATTACATGCTTTAAATATGGTAAATTACGACACAAAGCATATACTTGTCACACACACAAAGTTAAACAAATATGGGTTCCAAAAGGAACTATTTTAACTAACCCAAAAGGACCTAAGAAAGCTTGGGTACCTAAGAGAAAAACTTAAAATTGTGTATGCAGGTGTGTCTTGCTACCCGAGCAACTAAAAGACAATGGTACTTGGATAGCGGGTGCTCAAGACACATGACGGGTGATGAATCTTAATTCATCACTTTGGAGCAAAAGATGGAGGTGTTGTTATTTGGTGATAATGGCCAAGGAAAAATTATTGGCATTGGAAAAATAGGTATCACACTCATGCTTTTATTGATAATGCCTTACTTGTGAAAGGATTAAAACATAATTTACTAAGCATTAGTCAATTATGTGACAGGATTTAAAGTTACATTTGAATCATCTTTATGCATTGTTAAAATCCTACAAATGAAAATATGAAATTTATTGGTCATAGGCATGGTAATGTATACATTGTTGATTTGAATGATTTAAATGATCGAAATGTTGATTGCCTAGTTTCTATGAATAATAAAACTGATAATAGTTGGTTATGACATCGTCGGTTAGCTCATGCAAGCATGGATTTGTTATCTAAATTAATAAAAAAGGATTTAGTAAATGGTTTGCCAAAACTTACTTTTGAAAAAGATAAAATCTATGATGCTTGTCAACTTGAAAAATAAACCCGAGTATCTTTTAAATCGAAAAATGTGATTTCAACCACTAGACCTTTGGAACTCTTGCATATGGATTTATTCGGTCCTACAAGAACAACTAGTCTAGAAGGAAAAAGATATGGTTTTGTCGTGATTGATGATTTCTCTCGTTTTACATGGGTTTTATTCTTAGCTAGTAAAGATGAAGCATTTTCATCATTTCAAAAATTATTTAAAAGAATTACAAATAAAAAGAATTCTTCTATTTTATCGATACGAAGTGATCATGGAAAAGAATTTGAAAATCAATATTTTAAAAATTTTTGTAATGAAAATGGAATTGAACATAATTTTTCTGCACCCAGAACACCTCAACAAAATGGAGTAGTAGAAAGAAAGAACAGAACTTTAGAAGAAATGGTTCGTACCATGTTGTGTGAGAGTAATCTTCCAAAATACTTTTGGGCTGAAGCTATCAACACTGCATGTTATGTTTTAAATCATGCATTAATCAGACCTGTTTTGAAAAAACTCCGTATGAACTTTGGAAAAGAAGAAAACCTAACATTTATTTTCATGTTTTTGGATGCCGCTGTTTTGTTTTAAATAATGAAAAATAAACTTGATAAATTTGATGCTAAATCTGATGAAGAATTTTTCTCGGTTATTCTTTACATAGTAGAGCTTTTAGAGTTTTTAATAAAAAGACTTTAGTAGTTGAAGAATCAATTCATGTTATCTTTGATGAATCTAATGATCTTCCATTAAGGAAGAGAAAAGGTATAAATGATGCAGATGAAATTGAAGATCAACTCAAAGATATCACCTTGAAGGACAAGGAGGACTCAGATACACAAGAGGTAAATGAAGAAAGCAATGCTAATCCACCTGAAGCCTCACAAGGTAATGATGATTTAGAAAGAGGATGGAGGTATGTTCACAGTCACCCTAAAGATCAAATTATTGGTGAATTATCTCAAGGAATTAGGACGATCGTCATTTAGAGATACTTATAATAACTTAGCATTTGTTTCTAAAATTGAACCTAAATGCTATGATGAAGCTAAAAATGATGTTGATTGGATAAATGCAATGCATGAGAACTTAATCAATTTGAAAGAAATAATGTATGGACTCTTATTGATAGACCTCATGATCATCAAATTATAGGAACTAAATGGGTTTTTAGAAATAAATTGGATGAACATGGTAACATAATTAGAAATAAAGCAAGATTAGTAGCTAAGGGTTATAATCAAGAAGAATTGATTTTGATGAAACTTATGCCCCTGTTGCTAGATTAGAAGCTATCAGATTACTTCTTGCTGTTGCTTGCTTTATGAATTTTAAACTATATCAAATGGATGTTAAAAGCGCTTTCCTAAATGGATACATTGCTGAACAAGTTTTTGTGGAACAGCCACCGGCTTTGAAAACCACTTGTTTCCAAACCACGTATTTAAATTAAACAAAGCTTTGTATGGTTTGAAGCAAGCACCCCGGGCTTGGTATGAGAGGTTAAGCAAATTCTTGATTAGTAATGACTTTCATTCGAGGAAATGTAATACAACTTATTTATTAAAAGATAAAATAATATATTTTAATTATTCAAATCTATGTAGATGATATCATTTTTGGTGCCACTAATGATTCTTTATGCAAGGACTTTGCTAAGCTTATGCAGGGAGAGTTCGAGATGAGTATGATGGGAGAATTAACTTATTTTCTCGGACTTCAGATCAAACAAAGCAAAGATGGATCTTCATAAGCCAATCCAAGTATATCAAGAAAATGATCAAAAAGTTTGGCATGGAGACATCTAAGAGTATCGGTACCCCTATGAGCTCATCTTGTAGACTTGAATCTTATAATTCTGAAAAATCTGTTGATTTAAAACTTATAGAGGCATGATTGGATCTTTATTATACTTAACTGCTAGTAGACCTGATATCCTGTTTAGTGTTTGCATGTGTGCCAGATATCAAGCTAATCCTAAAGAATCACACTTGCTTGCTGTTAAAAGGATATTTAAATATTTAAATGGAACTAAAAATTTAGGACTTTGGTATGACAAACAATCTAGCATTGACTTAATAGGATACACTGATTCAGACTTTGCTGGATGTAAATTAGACAGAAAATCAACTAGTGGAACTTGCCAATTCCTAGGTGTTAACTTAATCTCATGGTTTAGCAAAAAGCAAACTTCAGTAGCATTGTCTACGGCCGAGGCCGAATACATTGCAGCTGGAAGTTGCTGTGCTCAAATTTTGTGGATTAAGCAGCAGCTAGAATTATGGTATCAAACAGAAAGGCATACCAATAAAATGTGATAATACTAGTGCAATTAATTTAACTAAGAATCCCATTCAACATTCAAGAACTAAACATATAGAAATTAGACATCATTTCATTAGGATCATGTTAATAATGGTGACATTGTACTAGAATTCTTATGTACTGAAAAACAACTTGCAGATATTTTTACTAAACTATTAGAAGAATCAAAATTTTATGAAATTAGAAGGGAACTTGGAATGATTGATCCATCTATTTAATTAATTATGCTTGTGTATTTGACTTTATGATTAAAAATCATGGTTAGCATGTGTTGCTTGACTAATCTTAATCTAATCAATCAAATCCCTTCATGAAATATCTTTTAAATTGCAATCATTGCTTTCGTCTTTTAGTGTGTCAGTTAGCTGACTAGTTAACTGGCTTTGGCCATCTCCCTACCATGAAATCCACTTCAATTAATCCACTCAACCGGCCACCTACCTTTTCTTGATTTCTTTAAAGTAGTTAACTGACCAGGCAACCAACCAGCCACCTGATCAGTTAACCGCTTTAGATTTTCATATAAAAGCTTTTGTCCCTCTTCTCTTCACACGTTTTATCCAAGAAAACTTGTCTCCAACCGGCTTCTTCTCTTCTTCTCTTGCCTTCTCCAAACCGTCTCCACTCCTTCCTTCATTCTTCTTCTTCAAGCTTTAAATCCTTCCACATCTAGAAGAAAGGGAATGGCTCCAAAGAAGAAATCAACTCATTCAAGAGATGAGTCCTCCGATCTTTCAAAGAAGCCTTCTTCTTCTTCAAGATGTATCTTTCCAACCATTACCACTAGATCAATTGCAAATGGAAGGTTAGTAGATTTTAATTTCCTAGAACAAGAAGAGTTTAAGATAGGAAAACTACTCGCATCTCAAGGTTGGTCAAATCTATTATCCACTAAAAAGCCTATCTTTCAAATTTAATATATGAGTTTTATGAAAATATAAATTTTGGTGATGGAACCATAGCCTCAATTGTCAAAAATGTTAAAATCTAATTTGATAGTGAAATGCTAGGTTCCGCCTTAGGTATTCCGTCAAATGGCATTCTAGTAAACTTTCCAAGTGAAAGAAACTATAAAATTGCAACGATTTTAGGCTTAGAGGATGATGATGCTAATATAGTTAATCTTGATGCAAACATGTTATCTGTTGAAAATAGATTACTACATAGCATCATTGCAAAGATTTTTGCCCCTCGTGCCGGATCATTTAATGCTGTAACTGATAGAGATATATGCATAATGTTTGATATATTAGAAGAAACTCCTTTAAATTTTCTGAATTAATGATGATAATAATGAAAGAAGCTGCAGGTAGATCTAAGCTGCATTACCATACGGGATGTTTCTCACCTACGTGTTTAGATTTTACCACGTGAAACTCAAAGGAGAAACGAGTGTAGCATTACGTCATACTGATGTATTTAATGCTCATTCCCTCTACCGTATGGATTATGCTAAACAAAATGGTTTATGGATCAAAGTTAGGTCTAGAACTGGTGATAAACCTGCTCTTCAACAACAAATTTAGTACCTTCAGATCCACCTCCACCTGCTTGTTCTCCTCCAAACTTCTTTAATTTTGATTTTCATTAACCCAATCCATTCTTAGCTGGAATGACTGAACCAAATCCTTTTTAACTGAACCTCCTAATGTACCCGAATCTTCAAATCGATATGGCAACTCAACTTCTACTCTTCCTATCGTGCGAGTCTATGAAGATAGATTCAGCAGATTATCCGTGATCTTTCCATTGCTCAATCGAGTCGGAGTACCAGTGATAGCAATTCATCTGTTAATGACTTCACTATGGTACCCCATATCTCCTTTGGTTTTTGAAACTCTTTGCCAATTAATTGACTCAAAAACCAACAAATTTAGTACCTTCAGATCCACCTCCACCTGCTTGTTCTCCTTCAAATTTCTTTAATTTTGATTTTCATCAACCCAATCCATTCTTAGCTGGAATGACTGAACCAAATCCTTTTTTAACTGAACCTCCTAATGTACCCGAATCTTCAAATCGATACGACAACTCAACTTCTACTCTTTCTATCGTACGAGTCTGTGAAGAACAGATTAAGTAGATTATCCATGATCTTTCCATGCTCAATCGAGTCGGAGTACCAGTGACATCAATTCATCTGTTAATGACTTCACTATGGTACCCCATATCTCCTCTGGTTTTTGAAACTCTTTCCCATTAATTGTGACTCAAAAACAACTTGTCCATGATGTTAATATTCTTAATGGCCCAATGTTCCACCACAATGATTCTTTGATGAATCGTATTTTGAAAGAAGTCGACCTATTAAAACCAAGCTTGAAAACTTTGAAACTAAAGCTGAATGGGTGACTTATCAAATGCGATCTAATGAAAGCCGAACGAAGGATGCATCAAATGCTTTTGATCACCTGAATGCATCTACCGTGAAGCTTAGCAGTCTCGTAGAAACCTACATTGCTCTCTCTGCTGCCTCAGCTCCCGAGCATCATTCTCATCCAAACCTATGGATGCCTCCTCCGCAACAGTCAGATGATGTCCCTAGACCGTCCAGTCGACTGGACGGATCCTCTCAGCAACCAAAAGTTATCTATTCAGATGATGATGCATGACTTCATATTGTATTATGTTGGTTCTATGTTTTGTATAATGCTTGTAATATTTGTCCTATGAGTGATAATGTTTAGGACAATGGTTTGTAATATTTATCTTATGCTTGACTTAACAATGTATTATGTTTGACTTAATATGAATATTGTATGCATCTTATCTTCATGAATTATGCATTGGATTATTGCATATTCCTCAAATCGTCTTTTGATCAATGACAAAAAGGGGAAGAAGAATAATGCATAAAATGAAATTATGGAGAAAGTCAGCACTCCATATATTCAGGAGGAGATTAATATACTCAGGGGAAGATTACATATTTTTTGCATGCTTAATGGTCTTGTCATCATCAAAAAAGGGAAGATTGTTGGCCCCTAGATTGATTTTGATGATTCTAAAACAATTAAGATTAAGTTTGTTATGGAAATTAAGATTAATGCAGGGATGTACAAGTGTCGTACGGGTGAGTCTTATCAAGAAAAATTTTATTTGTTATATAGTAACTTATTTTCTCTTGTCTTGAATATAGATAAATGATTCAGTCTTCTCAAGGCATTTGCATGACTTCATGAGCTAGCTAGTTAGCTAGCTTATCCTTCCTTTTAGCTACATGGACTTACATGTTAGCTAACTATTTTTACATGTGTTTGTGCTGGCCGAATGGTTGGAGAAAACGGCTAGCTTGGGAGATAGCTTATTTCCTTCCTTAGCTAACTTCCTCCTCTTGCTAGCTAGTTTTTTTTTCTTTGCACTGTTAGCCTGGCCGAACCATGCTAAAAATAAGTTAGCTTGTGAGCTAGCTACTCCCTCTACGAGTTAGTTGGATCTCTTTGGAAGCTAATTATTTTCTCTTGCAACAGGCTGGCCAAAAGTTTCTTGGAACGAGTTACTGTCTAGCTAACTTCCTCCCTCTCTTAGTTAGCTCATTAGCCTTAGTAGCTAACTGTTTATTACAGTTTTTTGTCTTGGCCGAATGAGCATTGAAATCAGTTAGCTGGGCAGCTAGCTGGTTGGCTTTGTGAGTTAACTTGTTTGTCTCAGCAGCTAACCATTTAATGCAGATTTTTTTGTCTTGGCCGAATAGACTTTGGTTTAAGCTAGCTGGAGAGCTAGCTACTCCTTTGGGCGGCACATGAAATTCAAATTTAGTTAGCTGGGAAGCTAACTCCTATCTCTCTTGGCGTGTGAATGATGGATTCATTTAGCTGAATAGCTAACTACTTTTTCTCTTGATGCATGGAATTTTTCATTCAGTTAGCTGAATAGCTAACTACTTTTTCTCTTGATGTATAAGACTTTTTATCTAGTTAGCTGAAGAGCTAACTACTTTAACAAATTCTCTCTTCTTGGCCGTATGAATTTTGATTTGAGTTAACTGAAGAGCTAACGACTTTTCTCTTGGCCTTATGCACTTTTGAAATAGCTAACTAGAAACCTAACTACTTTTATCTGTGGCAGATTTTTTTCATCTCTAAGCCATGCACTTGTCAAAACAAGTTAGCTATAGAGCTAACTATTTTTTCCTGGAAGCTAATCCTAGCAGTGTGCATGAAGGGAAGAGTTAGCATGGGAGCTAACTGCTTTTTTCTTTCTCATGGGCTGATTTCTTCTCTTGCCGTGGAGCTTTGATAGATAGCTAGCTGGATTTGTATAGGTAGCTTGGAGTCTTTTTCTTCCTTCTCCATGAGCCAGACGTCTTCAAAGAAGCTAGCTGGAAAATAAATTTCAGCCAACCACCACTCTGCACTCTTACTCTCTCTCTCTCTTTAATTATATTTTTATTCTCATGATTACTGACTTTTGATCTTTGGTGTTTGACAGAAATCTTTCTTCAAAGGATTAAATGCAATCATGCTTAGGGAAATAATTTTAAACGGTTACATTTTTCTCCTGTTTTAATTTCCTCTTATTACCAATATGTCTAACGGACATTTTTTTGGTTTAAATAGCTGAGATCGGAGGAACACTATGACGAATCTGAAAAAGAAAAAGAAGAGAAAGAAATCAAGAAAGAGAGTGTTCATTGCATATTTTTGGAGTGTTGGAAAGCAAGTTCTTGTGCATTGAAGTTGACAAATCTCAATCATTGCTCAAGTTGTCTAGATCCAGTAAAGCATTCAAAAGCTTCAGCTACCTCAGAGATCCACATTTGCTGAAGATTTGCTTCAAATTTGTAAAGTATTTTTTGAATATTGCTCAAGTTAGGAGCTATCCGTTATCTATTCTGAAATTTCTTGTAATAGGGTTAAGGATAACCCTAGATTGTTGATTGGCTTCCTTATACCATTAAACAAGAGGACTAGCTGGGTAAGGCTAGGGGTTTGGCTTCCTTGTGCCGTTAAACAAGAGGACTAGCCGGGTAAGGGCTAGGGGTTTGGCTGTCTTGTGCCGTGAAACAAGAGGACTAGCCAGGAAGGCTAGGGGTTGTAATCGTGTGATACGATTAGTGAAATTCCCAAGGGTTTTTGGGGGAGTGGACGTAGGAGCCAAGTTTGGCACCGAACCACTATAAACCCTTTGTGTTTGTGATTGCTTATTCTGTGTGATTTTGTTTCGTGGACTCCACTACAACCGCTGCGAATAAATTTTAACTATGATTAAGCATATATCTACGCTAGTAATTAATTTTAAATACCCAATTCACCCTCCTCTTGGTTGCTACATCTGGGCAACATATTTCAATGAAAACCATCCTAATTTTGCAGAGGAGATTAGAAATGTGAGATTAGGTCTATATACTGATGGCTTCCAACCATTCGGTAGATGTATCCCAACAATTGTGAAGTTGCCATTGGGCATAAGTTAGAAACAGAGTTTGCATTTTGGTTTAATGAATTTGTGAGCGTTACAACACATTCAATTTGATTAATGCTTTCTATTTCATGAATTGATTGTGAACTCCTTATTCATTTACAGGTTAATGGTCCATGGTCTACTGTTGATAATATTTTCATTAGTTGTCTAGCACAATGGCCATTGAGGACCGTAAATACCTGCTCTGGTATTTGTGAATGGCTATAAATTTCAGATTGAAAGATTAGGTTCTTCAGATGCACACAAAATTGAGGCGTGTGCATCAAAGGAGAAAGCATTGGAGCAAATATGCTAGATTATTATGGGAAGTTAGTTGAGGTGGTCGAAGTTGAATATCCTAGTTGGCCTCTGAAACGAACTGTCTTATTTCATTGGAAATGGTTTGATCAATAAATGTGGGGACTAGGGTTCACAATGAATATAATTTGGTTGAAGTCAACCATAAACGAAGATTGCAAAAATATGAACCATTTATTATAGCATCACAAGCTCAACAAGTGTATTTTTGCGGATGTCCAAGCTTGCGCAATGACAAGCGAGACTGATGGGTTGTTTCAAAAATCATGGCACGATCGACCATCATGCTTGCTGAAAACTCTTTGACTCAATCACCTGATTCTCCTGCATTTCAAGAGGATGAGATGGAAATACATGCAATTGAGGATGATACATTGCTACTGAAACATCACTTAAAGACCTGACCGGTGATATCCAAGAAATGAGGATGTTAATGTTCCATTGGATGACGACAAGATGAATTTCAATCATAGTCGGATACATCCTCAGATGTTGAACCGATTATTGATGACACAAATGAAACTGACTCTGCATAGAGGTTGACAATTGCAAGATGTATTTATTTGTGCTTTATTTTACACATTTATTCATTATCCATAATTAGGTTGCATGAATCTTTGTTATTTCAGTATGAGGGGCTGGGGAGATCCATCGCTGATAGACGGAGTAGACAGTGCCACAGCATTGACCCATATGATCCAGCGACTTCACCAGCAGGATAGTTCAGATCTAAACCCTGCACAACCTTCATTATCTGGGATGTCACCCTCAGTCTGGTTCATCTCATCATGACGCTAGTTCTTCAGCGCATAGACGATGGACAGTTCTTCATCCTCGGCCGCAGTGTACTTGTCCTGGATGCACATGAGCTGTAAGTATATAATTCTTTACAGTTATGGTAATTTTAATGCTAATTATTTATAAATATGCATTGTTTATCCTTTCTTTTTGGTAGCAGTTTTATTCAGCAGCATTCCGTGTCGAGCCAGATCAGCGCTATATTTCAGAGGCGCGCTGATCCGACTCGCTATGACTGGCATCACGGTCTCCTTGCATGAGGGAGTTCTATTTTCCGGAGTTTCAGGTAAACTATTTACTTTTGACACTAAATCAGTCATATGAAATTTTTGAACTCTATTTTATCTATGCAAATAACTTTTTATTTTAATGCAGAAGAAGTTTACGTGGGACCTTGTCATCCATGACGCCATTAGGTCAGCATGGGATGCTCTAGTTGCACGATGATACTCAAACATGCTTCATCGTTGAAGGAGGTCTAATCAGCGTCTTATGCATATGCCGAAGGATATATGGCACGAGTGGCAGCAGGTGTAGTAGTCAGAGGCCTAGCGCAGGAGGTCCTCCTCAACTAGCATGAACCGTCGATCCGATAAGGGCAGACCAGGCACAGGTCTCTCTTGCCACACCTCGGGTTCCATTTCCATTCAGGAGCATCAACGTCATTAGGTAACACTACAACAAAAGGAAGCGGTAGCAACTCTTTTTTTTTGACGCTTTGATGAAGCGTTGCAATTTTTTTTCATATTGCCGATACTTTGAAAAAGCGTCAAAATTTTTGACATAATTTTACAAATGTCGACGCTTTTTAGAGCGTCGACATCATATTTTATATTACTTTAATCAGATGCCATACTTTTTAAAGCGATGACATCGGCAATTGTATGATTTTTTTTTGCCGACGCTTTAGAAAGTGTCGACATCGAAAATGGAGATTTGTTTTTGCCATCAGGATCGAAGATTTTGTTTTGCTAAGGGATTTTTGTTCCGACGCTTTTAAAGCGTCGAGATCGAAATTTTTTTGTTTTTTTACATGTTTTGCCGATGCTTTACAAAGTGTCGCCATCTGAAATTCTCAATGCTTTTTAAACCGAGGAGAGGAGATTAATGCTGCCCTTTGGCCTTCCACCCAAGCTCGAACCGGCGGCGTTTGGAGGAGCAAGCAGGAGACTGGCGATTGCCGGTGCCCCAGCGAGAACAAGACGATGAGCAAGGCGACGAAGATGCATGGCTTCATCGTCGCCAGCATTGCTAGCTCCGCCTTAGTGCTTCTTTAGTCCCATACCGGAAGCCCCACCTGGTTCTCCCCTCCTCTATATCTACTCGCCCTTTTTGGTCCTATTGTTCCGGTGGTGGAGGTTGCCAATGCTCACAATCTCAGCTACAAACTCCTTCATCCCCTGTCTTGATTCATGGGAGACTCTTTTGACTGCGACCTCCAACTTAGAAGTGGGCAGCACCCCTTTATA
>UESW01004809.1:538341-602068 GCA_900491605.1 Calamus simplicifolius
AGACTATTACTTGCATTTGCATATCATATGAATATCAATTTATTTCAAATGGATGTTAAAAGTGCATTTTTAAATAGATTTATAAATGAGGAAGTTTTTGTTGAACAACCACCAGGTTTTGAAGATCATGAATTTTCAAATCATGTTTTTAAATTACATAAAGCACTTTATGGTTTAAAACAAGCACCTAGAGCTTGGTATGATAGGTTAAGCAAATTTCTAATTGAAAATAATTTTTTTAGAGAAAATATTGATAAAACCTTATTTTTAAAAAGAAAAGATAAAGATTTATTGGTAGTACAAATATATGTAGATGATATTGTATTCAGTGCTACTAACAGTCTCTTGTGTCAGAATTTGCTAAGTTAATGTAGGGTGAATTCGAGATGAGCATGATGGAGAACTCAATTTCTTTCTAGGACTACAAATCAAACAAAATGAAGAGGGGATTTTCATCAACCAAACAAAGTACACAAAGAAAATTCTCAAGAAGTTTGAATGAAATCAATCAAACCCTTGGAATACCTATAAGTCCTTCATGCAATTAGATAAATATGAAGACAGTGAGCCTATTAATCAAAAGCATTATAGAGGTATGATCGGATCTCTACTTTACTTAACTGCAAGTAGACCAGATATTATGTTTGCTGTTTGTCTATATGCTAGATATCAGTTTGAACCTAAAGAATCTCACTTAATTACTGTAAAAAGAATACTTAGATATTTAAGTGGAACTAAAAATGTAGGATTATGGTATTCTAGAGACTCAACACTAAATTTAATTGCTTATTCTGATTCTGATTATGCTGGTTGTAAATTGGATAGAAAAAGTACAAGTGGTGCATGTTAATTTTTAGAAAGTAACTTAATCTCTTGGTTTAGCAAAAAATAAAATTCGGTTGCATTATCTACTGCTAAGCTGAATATGTGCTCAGTAGCATAATCCATTTGCGAGATATAAGGACATAGATCGAGTTGGCTCAGGAAGGCATTATCAGCTATTATTTCCTAATGGTTACAATTTGCATGCATCCAATTTAGAAAATGCTATGAATCTACCTAACATCATGGCCCTCGGCTTTGATAGAGTGCCAAATATATGCTTCACAACAGTTGCATTTAGAAATGCCCTCACATACGCAAGGATCAAGCAAATGTTTGGCATTGATATGAGTACACTTATTTCTAAATATGCAAGGATCAAGCAAATAAGTGTACTCAATATCAATGGCACTGCAATCACCAAAAAGCAACACAAGTTAATTCTCCAATTCAACAAATTATTATCAAAACTGCTCTAAAATATGTTACTTCAAACAAATGAATGCCTACCTAATACTCTCCTAAGAAAATAATTAAATAACAAAATGAGTACTGACATAACAAACTTCTGAAACTCTTTCAATAACACTGCAGCTGCCAAAAAGCAATATATACAAATATCCAATGCAGCAAATAATTATCGAAAACAACCTCTAAGACAAGACTTTTACAAGTCCTGCAATGACGACATTAACAAGATATATTAGTCATGACCATCTCAAAGCATTAACGGAGTCTACCCATATTGAAACCCAAGTACAAAGCCTATAAGAAAGGCTAGTTTTTAAAGGTGCACCCACATTCCTGACCAAGACTACATCTTTTTTTTCCTCCTTCATATTCCATATCATGAATTTTTCTGATAGATCAATGATCAGGAGGTTGATGATAATTTTGAAATACATCAATTGTCTCTTGTCTACATTTAAACTTCTTGTATAAGGCATGCTTGAACACAATAACCTCGCTCTGACACTTAGGCTAGGATTCATAGATCCCTCGTCTACGGCCCACAAAAACTATATAATAACTTTCAAAAGATATTACTAAACCTCAAGAGCATGCAGCTTGATTTCCCGCATTAAAGTGAATCCAAGATGAAACTCAGATAACATAATACATTGCACTAGTAATAAAGTCAATCATGGTAAATATACTAACTTATAAAATTTTAAAAAATAATTGTTCATAATAAAAGGATGCATGTTAGACTTACTTTGCGTGTTACAAGCAACCCATATCCTATTAGCCATGGAATTGCATAGTTCATCACCTCTTTGGGATTCGTCGTCCCCTATAATGAGATAAGGATCAATATCGTCCTCATCACGATCAGCAGGCAAGGGTTCAATTGACATATTGAAGTATTTATCATTTCTTTGGGTGCGTCGAATGAAGTTGTGAATAATGCAGCAAGCCATTACAATACATTTCTGAACCTTGAAAGGAAATGGGATAGAACTTTTAGGAATCTTATATCGCTTCTTAAGAATTTCGAAGGCCTTCTCTACATAATTTCTAAGTTGAGCATGTCAATGGTTGTATAAACTTGGCAATTGTTATATCGTCGAGCTCTAAGATTGTTAAACGTACTAGTTGGTACCTATTATTCCGATACGGGGCAAGAAACTTATCTATATTGGCATATTTTGAGTCAACAAGATAATATTTTTCTGTGTACAAGAGACAATGCCTTTACTTAAACCACTCAAAATTTTAATAAAAATATAAAATTAATTAAATAAAAAAATAAATATCTTTTGGTACAACGAAGCCTCCTGACTTGACACACCAACGTAGGACTTTATTGAAAAAAGTTTTTTAAAAAAGGAACGCCCGCAAGCGTGGACGTTCGCTAGACTCATGCGAGCGTTCCGCTCGCATGAGTGGCGTAATGGTCTCACAAGCGTTGCATGAACACTCGCATGATGAGCGTTCCGTGAATGCTCATTCGGCCAACGAAAGTTTTTTTAAATATATATTTAGGGGAACCCATTCCCTTATTCGAAGGTCTTTGGAGGAAGTGATAGCAGAAGGCAACGAAGGGTCATCTCCTCGTGAGAACAGAGAAGAGATGACGACTCTTTTGTCATTGGTGAAACTCCCGCTTGCTCTGATGTTCGTGGGATGGCTGGTGATGTGGGTTATGATGCCCACAAGCACTTATACAAAGACCTGGAGAGAAAGGACTACATTTGAGTCCTTAAGAAAAAGAGTTCTTTCAACTCATTTCTTTTAATTTTTATTATATTTACTAATCTTGTTTGAACATCTGAAGGATTCATTGGGTTGCACCTTTACACGATCGTACTCATAGTAGAAGGTTCGGATCGAGTTAGTTCATTGTACCTTGGGGACAAATCGCCAACAACCTG
This sequence comes from Calamus simplicifolius, assembly GCA_900491605.1. Taxonomy (NCBI): domain Eukaryota; kingdom Viridiplantae; phylum Streptophyta; class Magnoliopsida; order Arecales; family Arecaceae; genus Calamus; species Calamus simplicifolius. The sequence continues at coordinate 541,539 of UESW01004809.1, forward strand.
CACGAATGAGCAAAAACTAATTCTTAGGGCAGTGTCTAACACGCCTGGATTTAGGCTTGATTCTCATTCATATCTTCTTTTATTTTATTTAGAAATTTAATTCTTTATATTAAATTTTTAGCAATTTTTATGAAGGAATTTTTGCATAAATTAAAAATATTTTCTAATAGCTAAGGATCAGTTCTGTTAAAGTTGAACTTCCTGTTAAAGTTGAACTTCCAATCTAAAACTTACATAGAACAAGAAGCCACATGTTGGCCAATTGTGCTTTGCATGATTGGATTTTGCTCTGTTGTGCTTGATGCATATGGAAGAAGATTCGTTGGTGATTTATCTTTTAATGTCCTGATTGCTGAACTGCAGCTGTCCATTCCAACATATGATATTAATGCTTGATCCAAGCCAGGTAATACAGGTGGCCTTTGGTTAATGCTTGATCCAAGCCAGGTAATACAGGTGGCCTTTGGTGTTGTCAGTATGGTTGGTTGTTGCCCCATTGCTTGTACGCTTTTCCTCTCTACATCAACGACACTAACATGCATCATGTATTTTTCTGCTCGTACATAATAAGAAAGAAATTGAATGTGATTTAACAGTCATAAATTTTTGACTTTATCAATTCAAAGACACTTAAGACTATACCAAAATTAAGCAATTTAATTTTTTCATGTTGATACCACTGTTCTGGGAAGAAAATATAGGCTTTCTGATGAGAAAAGTTTTTTGTATGAATTTTAAGTGATATGTTTTAAGATTATTCTCCAGTAATGAGTCGATGATATGCTTATGCATAATATTATTTGTATATTTTTTTAAAGAAATATTAGTAGATGCTCATGGTGTGCATATAATGTATACAGTACTTTTTTTGGTGATTTATTCCCTCCTATTTTTTTTTTTTTGTCATGGCTGACTTCTTAATTTGAAAATTGATGCATTCTTTCACAAGCTATTTTATTTCATGAACTACCACTTTTCTGAAAACTTCCACTTGCATCCAATTTGGCTGTTTGTGACTATTTTATTAAATATTTATCAATAATTAATGGTTGTCGTGACTGGTTTGCTGCTGCAACTTAATTACATAATATCTAATTATGTGAAGATTATGATTAATCACTATTTTATATCTTATTTTATATCAAAATTTCTTGGCGACACATAACAGTAAAATGTTGAATTTTTCATCCACTACTATAGGTATTACACCTATCATTTCTTAAATCAAATAATAAACATTATCTCTATAAAGGCATATATGTCTATACTGCTGTCATATTCTTTCTTTTGTTAGTTTACCTTTTATGATACGATAATTGATTAATTCATTTTATTAAAAATGCTGAAGTCCTTATGGCTTTTAGAAGAAACAATCAATCAAGCTAGTGTACTATACCTTATGTTTTCTTATATGTAGTTGGTGCTTGCACCATTGTTCTTAGAAAAGAGAAAAGAAATCAATCACAACTTATAAAGTATTTTTTTAAAAAAATGTAGTTAAAAAATATTGAAGCTTTATATTAACTAAGTCTACTGTTTAATTTGATGTTAATTTTATTGGTATAGTACTTCTTTGCTTTCCTTCTAATTGGAGCATATTTTGCTATGTTAATTTTTTTTCAGTAATATCTTTAATACTATCTACCGTTGTAGATCTGGATGGATTCTAGCTAGAATACTTTGATATTACTTTGTGGCCTTGCATGTTATAACATGAACACCTTTTGTACAAATCGGAACTCTCTTGTTATCTGATGCTAGATGTCCTTAGTCCATCATATGGCTTTCTTTAGAAATAGGCAGGATGTCAACTTGAAACAATTTCTATTGGCATATAATTGGGATTGTAGTAGCAGATTATATATTGTTATTGAAAATTGAGAGTTGGCATTTATGCTTTTGTCAGTAGAGTATAGCCCTGCTTTATACATCACTTACCATACAGCTACAACACTTAGAAATTTCTATGATATACACATGTATATATATGTATTATATATATTACATGTGCATACATACATGCATGCACTTGTGCACATGATATATGCGTGCTTATATGTAGATGTATTTTCACATCATTTTGTTATTTTCCTATTCTAAGTAAGTGTTTCCTCCATATAAGTGTTTCTTGGTATAGTGGTCAATATTTAATATCTTCTTGCTGTGTTGTTCTTTGCTAGACAAAAGTGACAGTATTATGCAAATACTTATTACTTATCTACTATTACGAATATTTTATGTTACAAAATGGCAAAGAATGGATGAAATTAGATGTTGTGACAAGGCATATCATATAAATGCTCTGTTTGAGTCTCTTGAAATCTATTGCCATGAGATTTAATAACAGCTTTTATAATTTACTAAATAATCTCATGACTGTTAGTATATCCAATTTATTGTTTATCTTGTATTTGGATATTCAATTCTAATAAATCTTTGTTTGATTCTTTTATTTGAGGTCTAGTACAAAAAAAAAAGATATATCCTTGAAATTTATCAAGTTTGAAAAGAATTTGATAAATCAATTAACCAAGGAATTATCTAGGAGTGGAGTCCTAGATTCATCGAGGGGGATGGGGCTTAAGCCCATTATTTGGTCACCAGCAGTGGATACCCAACCTCTGTGATTGGAGATCCCATGAAAGAGGTTTAATGTGGTAGAAATGAAGCTGATTGAGTAATCGTGTTAGAGCACAATTTTAAAAAATTTTCAATCCCTATGATGAGTGCTCTTATAAAGTGATAAAGTAAATCCGTGTAATGTTGAGTTATACTCTTAATGGATCCAAGGTAGGTTATCTGCAAGGTATTAGTCACAAATATCCTTGGAGGATTCACTTATATGAGAATCATCATATTAGGCCGTGACTAAAGGTTTGGACTAACCTTAAGGTATTCTCATAAAAAATCAATATACTAAGCGCAAGGCCTTCAATATGTGCTGACTGTATAAACCTAATTAATCCATACTGTGTGTGTGATCAGTAGAAGTCTGAGTCAAGGACCTAGTTCAAGGTTTAATCCACTATGGTTCCTTCAGATGTATACAATCAACACTAAGTGGGGTTCAAGTTCATAGGACACCTCACCTATTGCGTAGTATAAGATACCCTAAAATTTTAAGTCATAATGATTTTTTCAAAAAAAACTTTTGTGAGGGATTGTTGAAAAAAGTTTTTTAAAAAAGGAACGCTCGCGAGCACGGAAGTTTACTGGACTCTTGCAAGCATTCCGCTCGCGTGAGTGGTGTAACGATCTCATGAGCATTGCATGAACACTCGCATGATGAGCATTCTGCGAACGCTCATTCGGCCAATGAAAGTTTTTTTTAATATATATTAGGGGAACCCATTCCCCTATTCGAAGGTCTTTGGAGGAAGTGATAGCCGAAGGAAACGAAGGGTCATCTCATCCTGAGAACGGAGAAGAGGATGATGACTCTTTTGTCGTTGGTGAAACTCCCGCTTGCTCTGGTGTTTGTGGGATTGCATTGAGTCCTTGAGAAAAAGAGTTCTTTCAACTCATTTCTTTTAATTTTTATTATATTTACTAATCTTGTTTGGGCATCTGAAGGATTCATTGGATTGTACCTCTATACGATCATGCTTGTGGTAGAAGGTTCGGATCGAGCCGGATCGTTGTACCTTAGGGACAGATCGCCAATAACCTGCACGAAGGGGCAAAAACTGATCCTTAGGGCAGTATCTAACACACTTCGATTCAGACTTAATTCTCATTCATATCTTCTTTTATTTTATTTAAAAATTTAAATTCTTTAGATTAAATTTCTAGCAATTTCAATGGAGAAATTTTGCATAAATTAAAAATATTTTCTAACGGGACTCTCATGTCGGCAGTAGATCCTTCCCATCCAATATAAACGAAAAGAAAAGAGTGATCAAATGATACTGCAACCATTATATTTTGGGAATTGGTGCCCTTTCGATTACAAAAGCACGGTTGTTTGCTTTCCTTTATTAACGCAGGTATGTGCGTACCATCAATCGCTCCAATAGCATTCTGTGATGCGACCAACTATATCAAAGACAATTTAACAAAATTAAAAATTAAAAACTAGCATTTCATCGTGTCCATATGTACCATGAAGTAAGGATGGAAATGGTTGTTCTCACGAATCCGTGGGTGCATGCCAGTATCCTGACCCGGTTGAACTATAAATTCTTGCTTCAGTAAACAAATTACTTTCAGTACATTGTTAAAATGTTGGGATATTGTCTCCTCTGAGTGCTTAAAAGTTTTAGCCAATACTCTATTGGTCACACCATGATCTATGCCGTAAAGAAAAATAGCTAGTTGCTCCTGTACCATAACATTGCGTGTGCTAGTTACAAAGGCACATGAAACAAGCAACTCTTCTAGCTTCAAGAACATAGTGTTTGTCATCCTAAAGTGATCATAACCTCTATCTGAATGTCCACTCAAAATATCTGTTTTAAGTTCGTGATTCGAGAATCACTACTACAAAAAGTTAAATAGACTACGTCTAAAAAATATAGTCTTTTATATATCGACTACATTTTCTAAACTGTTATCTAGGTAAGTGTAGTTAAAAGTGTAGCTATAATTAAAAGTTTCTTTTTTAGACTACGTTTATAGATGTAGTTAAAAGTTAAAAAAATGTAGTCTTTAATTAAATACATTTAGACTACGCTTTTATCAGAAATTATAGTCTGTAACTGTACAAAAGACTACGTTTTTATCAAAATTATAGTTAAAAGTTAAAAAAATGTAGTCTTTAAATACATTTAGACTACATTTTTATCAGAAATTATAGTTAAAAGTCAAAAAATAGTCTTTAAATACATTTAGACTATGTTTTATCAAAAACTATAGTTAAAAGTCAAAAAAATGTAGTCTTTAAATACATTTAGATTACATTTTTATTAGAAACTGTAGTTAAAAGTTGAAAAAATATAGTCTTTAAATACATTAAAACTACTTTTTCATTGGAAAACATAGTCTATTATGTACATTTAGACTATGTTTTTATATTAGAAACATAGTATAATATCCAATCCTATCATACAAACATATACTTTCAATTCCAAAAAATCCTAAAAATATTGAATTGAAATATCCAATACTATCATATAAATATTCAATACTATCATACAAACATATACTTTAAATTTTAAAAGACCCTAAATACATTGAATTGAAATATCCAATACTATCATACAAATATCCATAACATTTTTAGATAATCCAAACTTCAACAAAAGTTTCCATAACATTTCTTCAAATGAAATTTTGCAAGTACTAGACCCATTCTCCACGCATAATGTCAATCTCTTTTTGTTTATAAGTTTTCTTCTCGCCAAACTACATATATACATAAGTTACTCAGAAAAAGAGCACTAAATAGCATGAACAAAAATCTAAAACCATAAAAAGTACTACTATATGAATCACGTACGCAATAATAACCTACCTTTTCATCAGTTGAAATGATATGATTCTCAATAATCTTCTTCATATACATGATGACATAATAGACACATTCAACACCTGATGGTTGCTTAGGACACTTGAAAAATAAATTTAAAAGTTTGTATAAGATTCAAACAAATAAGATCTAATTTTATGAATTATAAAAAAGAATATGCAACTTAATATACCTTAACTGATTTCCAAGTAAGTGTTTTTCTTACAACTCGGTCAGCTTTAGCGTTGTATATTTTGAGTGCACTTGTATAGCAAAGTATAATAATAGCGTCAAACTCAAATGATATAACCCAAATAAAGAAATAAATACCTACGTATTAATAACAACTTTCAATTCTTTTTTCGTTGAACGTCCAATAGAATCACAAAAATAAACTTTGTCCCCATAAGGTTCAATAACCACCAAGACCAGTGATCCCTTCATAAACATAAAAATATAAAACATGAGGGTCAATACATATCTTGATTTTCATTCTCTGAGTTGAGGTGGCTGTGCGCGTGGGGATCTGAGTATGCAGGGGCTGAAATGGATGGTCCCTATGAAAGACCCTCTGACGTCTAAGTTAGTGAAGATCCTTGCCCACAGAAAATGTGAAAAAAAATTAGGAGAAGGGGGATTGTCTTCTTCCAGGGCTTTAGGGACCTGATATTTAAAAGCAGTAAGATGGCATGTTGTTACCTAATTTTCAGAGAGCTATTGTCGAATGTGGTGGAGTAAGGCCGATTTTGATGTATAGCTTATCTGAAGGATTTCGGATATCGCTGATCATAAAGGACGAGCCATATCCGGCTTTTGTTTCTGTGTATGGAGGCTTATCCCGAGATTTCTATGATCATGGTGATCTAGCATCTGAGATGTTCGGCACGGGCTGAAGGTCGGCATAAGAGAGGGTCGGTTAGGCGACCCTGACTGTCAAAGTTCGATAACTCTGGCTTAGGGTGAGCCTCGACAAAGGAGGCTAAAGGTCGATCGGCGAGGCTTGGTCTGGCAAGACTCGAGTGGAGATGCCAATGAAATGGCTCGGCGAAGTATCATTTGGCTCACAAGGGTCAGGAATCCAAGAGCGGCCCTAATCCGCCTATCCACATTAGCCGATTTATGCAGAAACTTTTTTACTTCACATTAGGTTTTGTTAAGCCATGGCTTGAGGTTGAGGGATAGGGGAGAAGGATTGAAGATAACTAAAGGCAGCAGGAAGAGAAGAGAGGAGATTTAGAACATTCCTTTCCCCTCTCTTCTTAATTTTATCTCTATTTTGCTTGATGTTTTTTCTCTCTTCTTTGGTTGGAAGAAGGATACGGGGCATTGACTAAGGTGGTCGACCGTTAGAGGCAAGAGTGCAAGAATAGAAGACAGGCCAAATTGATTACAATTTCTCGGCTCAAAATGCTTCAGGCGGAGGGAAAAGACTTTGTACATGCATCCGATGCAGTAAATCTTACGTGGGCTGCACCGTCTCTTTTTATTGATCCACGTGCATCCTATATGGCTTAACGCGATAGAATTTCATAAGTAGTATGTCTCTGATGTGATGGCTTGCCTTTCAAACAAATATTAAGACACTTTAGTTGTAAAATTACAATACCGTAGTTATAAAATTACGACACCCATTCAAAAATGTTAAGATAGCTTTACGATATTTAGATGGAAAAAAATTATAACACCCTAGTAGTAAAATTATGACACTATAGTTATAAAATTACGACACCCATTCAGAAAGTCAAAAAAATTACGATACCCAGTTGTAAATTTATGACACCGATATAAATTTCAAAAAAAAAAGCTAAACGGGTATTAATGTATGTCACGTCAAAATTTAAGATGATACCCTAGTTGTAAAATTATGATATTATAGTTATAAAATTAAGACATCCATTAAGAAAGCCAAAAAATTAAGTTGTAAATTTATGACACCGTAGTTATAAAATTATGACACCCATTTAGAAAACATGCCTATATACAACTTTAAAAAAAGCTGAACGTGTATTAATACACGTCATGTCAAAATTTAAGATGACATTTTAGTTATAAAATTACGATACTATAATTATAAAATTAAAACATCCGTTCAAAAAATTAAAAAAAAATTATGGCATCCCAATTGTAAATTTATGACACCGTAATTATAAAATTATGATATCCATTCAGAAAATGTGCATTGCACCACCCCTGGTCTGTACACAAATTTCAAAAAAAAGCTAAATAGGTATTAATACATGTCATATCAAAATTTAAGATGGTATCTTGCTATCTCATTTTGTCCCATCACATCAAGCCATGTAGGATTTACGTGGACCAATAAAAAGAAGCGGTGCAGTTTACATAGGATTTGTTGCATCGAAGGTGATGTACGAAGACTTTTCAAGGAGAAGAGGAGGTTATAAAGACTTTTCCAATTGCTGGATTGATGTGGTTCATCCCTGTTGTTGCTGAAATTTGTCCTCTAACTCGGGCGCGCTTGGGGTCTGGGACGGGCTCCCTCCTGGGCGGACCTGCAAAATAGTCCTCATGCGAGAGACGTTGGGGGTGGCCCTCCGTGGAAGACCCTCCGACGCTCAAGTCAGCAGGGATCAGCAATCAACAAACAAGAGGAGAAAGCTCTCGCTGAAGAGTCTCTCCAAGGGTGGCCTTTTGAGAGCTCTGAGCAGAGCGCTAATGGCGAAAAACTAAGGCAGAAAGAGAGTGTGCCAGTGAGCAAGTGCGCATACCTAAGGAGTCAACAGACGACTCTATTTATAGAGGGTCACCTGATTCTCTAGGGGCATCGTGGGTCCAAAAGTCGTTAGGATTTGAATCCGGTTTGTTATGAGGTCAGTAAGATTCACATCTTGTTGGTTAGAGAATTGACGACTGGGAGAGCTGGTTGATGTCTCAAGATTTGGCGGGCATATAGGCTCCAGGGCTCTAGGCCACTCTCGCGGTCCTAGGCCACTCTCATATATGATTTCTGTTTGGAATCTTATGGATTTGAACTCTTCCGCGTCGAATTCCGTAGAGGTCCTTGAATGCTCGGGTCTAGCTGGGGCATAATATTGACTCGGCTGACGAGGTATAGTCGGATAGCTCGACCGGGGCCGAGAGAGATGATATAGCTCAGCTGAGGCCGAGAGATGATATAGCCCGGCTGAGGTCGAGAGATGATGCGCGCCTTAGGAATCCTTAGCTTGGTGAGGGGCTAAGGTGCCCTGATTTACTGAGGCTGACTTGTCTCCAGCGGTATTGTTCAGCATGTGGGATTCAGGGTTGATCCTCGCCCTCTTGCACGATTATTTATGCAATGACGATTTGACCCCTCAACACATACCCCCCACTCCCTAGTTTGAAGTGTAGGTTCGGGCGTAGGGAGTATAACTCCGGATGACATGATTTGAGTGGGTTTGAATTTGATAGCCTATGTAATGGTGCTCTAATTAGCGCTGCGTAGCCGTCTTATTTTTACGGAATGGAACCGTCGCTTTCTAGGGGCAACGGTTGGGGGAGCGCCATGCAGCAAATCCCGGTTTTTACGGTGCCTGCATCGGTGGTTCCGGGCATTTCGATCAAGGCGCCTTATCTTCTTCTTTTTGAGGCGGTTTTCTTTGGGAGGAAGCAAAGTCAAAGCAACGCTATTCCCATTCGTGGCGTCCCTTCATTCCTTCATGGAGAAATTTGTCCCCCTATTTTCTTTGCAATCTTGCTCGGTGTTTCTTCTAGCCAGCAGAATGATGAGACCCAACAGCATGGTTTCAGAAATCACCGCTGAGGAATTGGGAAGACTCCACCAGAAATATGGCATTCCCTCGGATATCGTTCTGTGACTGCCGAGGCCCGAGCGTAGGGTTTCGCAGGAGCTGGAGCGTGGGGTCTTTCTTTATGAAGACAGCCTGAAGGCAGGCCTCCGGTTTCCTTTCCATCCCCTGGTGAAGGAGATCATGAAGTTTTATAACATCTGTCTGACAATGGTGGCTCCTAACAGCTAGTGGAGTATCATCGGGTTCATCTCGATGTGTAGCCGAGTTCAGGTAATAGCAACTCTGTCCCTATTCCAAGCTTGTTACCATCTGATGCTCGGGAGGAACTCGGAGTGGTCCTATATCGAATCTCGAAAGTCATTCGGGATGATCATGGACAAGCCGTCGTCCATAAAGGATGGAAGGTCCGATTCTTTATCACTGAAGGGAACATCGGTTCCAAATTCCTGCTGGGATGGGGAAACCCTGTTAGGGATATGGAGGCGCATTCGGCCTTATCGGAATGGGAGAAGGAGGACCTGGGGGTCCTTACCAGTAGTCGAACATTCTCGGCTATTGTTTTACTGTCAGAGGAGGCCCTTTGCGATGTCGGGCTTAGCCCCATCGATAGGCAGGGTAAGCCCCTTCCCCTTTCTCTGTTTTTCCTTTATTTGGGGTAGATATACCCAGGTTTGATCGGTTACTCCCCATGTCTGCAGCCAAGAAATCTGAGATGGCGGGCCACATACAGAGGGAGTTGGGCAAGCACCCAAGAGAGACCAGCAACGCATAGAGGTGGAAGCCCAAGAAGAAAGTCTGTCTCTCCAAAGAGCGCTCGCCAGAGGTTGGGCGAGTCAAAGCCAGCCTGCGCTCCTCACCACTGAAGAAAGGGGGCATGGGAGCGCCAACGATGGAAGAAGGGTTCTTTCCGTTGGGGGAAGAGGCAGTAGCCACGATGGGGGAGCACAGAGTAGAGGAGGACTCAGAGAGGGTCGCCGAGATCCCCTATCCTCTGGTGGTGGAGATAGCGGATAGCCCGAAGGAGGCTCCATCAGAAGTTCAGGGTGGGCCTGTTGTTGAAGGGCCTCCCTCGGATGGGTTAGAGGGTGATGACGTTGGGTCAAAGGTAGTGGATGTTCGGGAGGAGTTTCCTACCAGAGGGGTTCCTCTTGAGGAGGCTAGAGGTGCTGGTGAACAAGTTGAGGCTTTGGTGGAGTCCGTGTGGGAGGAGCAGGCGCCAGCGATTGAAGAGGGGCCTTTGGGTGAAGAAGGAGGACAAGACGATGACCCTCCAGCTGAAGTTTCCCCTGTCAAAGCCTCGGGAAGATTGAGGCCGGTGCTGGCTGAGGTATCTGATGAAATGCAGGCCAGGCTTTTGCTGGAGGAGGCCAGTAGATTGAAGGCTCCTCAGTCTGAGATGTTCGGGCTGGTTCCTCGGACGGGCAGCCTGATGGTCCGGGCTCGGCTATCGAGGAGGCATTTTCTGCCTTGATGAAGTCAGCATTACATCCAAGCGCTGGTCCCTCGATGGATGAGTTTGTGGACCTGGACCTTATCGACGCCATGTTTGGTGAGCGGAACGTAGCGAAGGACGTTCACCTTCTCCCCGATATCGATAACTCCACCCTAATGGGGTTAGCTAGGTCCTACACCTTCCGGGTGAGTTTCTATTCCGAAGTATCAGGTGTTTTCTGGCGAACTTGATCGTGCTTCCTTACTTATTTTTTGTTCCACAGAGTGCTCTGATCAATAGGGCTCTGTGCTGGCGCTTGAGCCTGGCGATAGGGGCCAGCGTTCAGGCCAAGAGAGTCAGCTCCGAGCTTTGACTGCGAGCAGTAGCGTCTGACAAATTTGAGTAGGTCCTGGATGTTGTCAATAAGAAGTTGGAGATGGTGAGGGGATTGCATCAGGTCACCCTCAACGATGCGTCCAGATTAAAGCTCGAAGTTAAGGAACTGCACGGGCTCCAGGCAGGGTATGATGAGGCATGCTCGAAGCTATCACAAATCGAATCTCGGCATGCTAGAGAAATGGAATCCGCCAAGAAATAATTCGATGAAAGTCGAGACAGACTGAGGCGAGAGGCTGTCGAGGAGAAGAATCGCATGAACAGGATGCTCGGCGAGTCAGAGGAGAAGGTCTGGAATCTCAATCAATGCATCGTAGCCAAGGATGATAGGATTAAATGGCACCAGGAGAGGTTAACCCAACTTGATTGCGAGCTTTCCCAGGCCTGGGAAGAAGCTGATAATAGGCAATCGAGGATTGATGACCTCAAGGACAGAATCGAGCAGGTTAAAATTATAAACTGAGGGCCCTTGGCGAGGTCAAGGAGTTGACCGAGAAGTTAGCCAGACAGGAGGAGGAGGTACAATACTATCTTTTAAACTTCTCTCATTAACTCGCTGTTGCATCGGCTAATCCTGCATTTGCAGATGGAGAGGGCAAAATTGGAGGGCCGAAACTAACTAAAGATCCTGCAAGAGGAACTGTCATCGAGTAAAGAGAGGAGCTTAGAGCTCGAAAGGCAGGTCGCTGAGATCGAGGAGCAAATGGGCTTGCTTCAGGGCATAGAGGATGCGACCTACGCCGAGGCTTTCCAGCTCGGCGAGGAGGAGACCCGAACTAAGATAGCTTGGGAGCATCCGGAGTGAGACCTCTCTTTCCTGGATGTTGAGGCTTGTGAGGCATGTACCCCGGGGGCTGAAGAAGATGAATATGATGATGTCTCAGACGTCGACCTGGATGCTATCTTGGGTTCAAGTGAGGCTACAACTTCCGAGGGACACTTCAAGCCTGCCGCCGAAGGAACGATGACTTTTGAAGTGGGCGAACTGAGCTGAGCCCTCCGAGTGTTGTTGAGGGCACTGCTGGAACTGATCCAGCTCCTGATCCTTAAGGATCATTCGTGTGCTTTTGTTTTTCAGATATGTAATTCGGTCAAAATTTTCGATGAATGGGTCTTTTGTCTTCATCTGCTTAATCGCCTCTTTTGGCTGATCTTCTACCCCAAGTTTTCTTATGGCTGCGAACGAATTATGACTCATTCGCTATCTTGGGCTGGTTGGCTCAGACTTAAGCAAATATTTCGGTCGAGGCCGAGGTATCGGGATAGCTTAGTTTGTCCGAAGTAAAGAAATCAGCACGCTTTGGCCGAGGTAAAGGGAACTTCGCAAGTTCCAGCCGGGTTGCAATGTACCGCGCGGTTTGGCCGAAGTATAAAGAGTGCTTCATTGTTGTTGAGGCATCAGCGTCTATCTCAGTCTGGATCAAAGCGAAAGATAATGTTCAGTCATGCTGTACTAAAGAGATACTTCGGTTTATTCCGATGTATAGAGGCCGTTTTGGCCTTAAGCGGGAGCATAGGGCAATGTCTTGGTTTATGCCGAGACATAACGGGCAGTTGGGCTGGAGCGGAGGATATCAAGGTGCCTTTATTGAAGAGTACTTGGCTTCTGTGCCTTTTTATTATTCTGCCAGCGTCTTGTCTTTTCCAAGGCAGCTGATCTTCTTTTTGCCGAAATAGATAATACGACCCTGTAACCTACAAAAGGTTGCCTCTGTATTTTTCGGGGTCATTTATCCCATCGATCTTTTCTAAGGTACGACATAGATGCTGACTTGCCATTGAAGGGCGTCGTTTTCGCTGGGCAATTTTCCAGGCCTGCCCGTATCTCAAGGATCAGCGGGCGATCCCCCGCATTTAAGGCTCTCGATTTGAGATCAGAGGAAAATCTTTTGGCGTGCATCATAGCTCGGGCGACGTGTTTGGCGCGCATTGAAGAGTGCTCTTTTCATCTTCGAGGCCACGTGGTCGTGTGGGTAGGGCATTTTGAATCTCGGGGCTTTTCACTCTGATAGCTGCTCCCGGTTCGTTTGCTTATAAAATGGGAGGAGAGGGCCATTTTAGGCCATCCTCCAAGGTTTTCTTCCCCGTGAGTTGCGAGAGTTTTCATGATGCCTGTGTCCCTTGGGCTGAGAGTGGGGGGATTGAGTTTTCTTTTGCAAGTCGTCTTCCTCCAGATAGCTGGGTGATGAAGGAGTCGCTGAAGAGCAACTCATCCTCCAGAGAGGAGTTTCAGAGATCATATGGAGAGCGCATAAGAGGTCCGCAGGGATCACATGGAGAGCGCACATACGCGCTTCCTATGTGTCCTTTGTGGTTTTCTACGGGGGTCGCAGGGTAGAAAGTGCATATGTACCCCCGTAGCATGCGCGGACTTTTCCTTCTCCCTCGGGCTGATGTTTAGCCCTCCGCACGAGGAATCTTTTGAGGGGGGAGATGGTGTGTTGTCTGCTAGTACATTATCTTTTGACTTTGGCGGTGACTAGAAGACCAACACCCGGCCTGGTGCAAGGATCAACAGGTCTTTTGACCTGGTTGTGATCCTCCAACATATCCGTCCGAGGGATCGGTGGATGGGTTGCCTTGTTCAATAGGGCTCATCCACTTATTCTGATTTCTCTGATATCTTGGGTCGAACGCCGAGATATCATTATTAACTAAAACTAGTCGCAACGGTCAAGCCGAGCCATTTGTTGTCTTTATTTCTTGTGCTATGATGCACTTGTAATGCTCTTTGGAGGTTGTAATCCCTTTCATTGGTAAAGAAATAAATAAGCTTTTATTCTTTCTTCTTTTAGCACCTGCTTCTTTTTCGATGTGATTGTGCTTGAGAGTTACTACTCCCATATCATGTTTTTGGGTCATGGCATATTTCGGCAGCGTTCTTGCTACCTTATTTTGCTTAGACCAATGTTCGGTCCTTAGTGGAGGAAAGCGTCTGTCACTGTTCGGGTCAGAGGTGGACCTGGGCGGTCTCGGGGACTCATGCGGCAAGCATGATCCCGTTTGTAGAACGAAGCAGGTATTTCTTCGAAAGGGATAGCTCATATGTCTTTTCGGTTGAGTAGAAGGAGGTTGCTTACTTCTGCCGAAGTATCATAGGACGTCTTAGTTGCGTCAGAGAGTTTGAGAGATTACTCGTCTAGACCAGAGCTTTAGATAAATTTTTAAGAGTATGCCATTTGATTCGGCCGAGGTTTCAAATAATCACTCGGTTGTAGCCAAGGCTTTGGAATATCGCTCGGTTATTGCCGAGGATTCAGAATATCGCTCGGTTGTTTCCGAGGATTTCGGAATATCACTCGGTCGTTGCCAATGATTTTTGATAGTTTACTTGGTCCTTACTGCAACTGTGGATTCAGGTGCGGACGGCCAAAGAGGATGGGGGCTACCCGAGCGATGGAGGGGGCACCTGAAGCCTGTAAATCGGCCACTCTCAGAGAGGGCGAGCTATGTTGCTCAAGTGTTGTCCACTGGTACATTCTTTCCTTTGCATTTTTTGAGGATGACTGATTCGAGGAAGTCTGGCAGATTTTCGAGGATATTTACTTCAAAAATGATCCAGCAGATCGGAGGGAGTCTAGTCCCGAGAAGGGAGCTCCTTGAGCACCTCAACATTATTATTGATCCTCTTCGACGAGGGGCGGGACTCTTCGTTTCCCGCGAGCGCCCACTGAGGTGGTGACGCGTGGCATTTTTTCACGGGCTGAGATTAATGGCTCGAACGATCGAAACATTCACCAGGAGCGGTTTAAATACGGATGAGAAGGATGCCTCTGTTAGTCATCCTTTAGCCGATCTCCCAAGAGTTCCTGGGTTCTGAGATGGCGTCTGGAGGTGAGGGGCGATCAACTGTGGTGCCGAACAGCGGTGCTAATGGTCGTGAGGGGTCCCAGGGGAGCCACGTTATGGTGACCATCAACGAGGAGGCCCTGACGTCAATGTTTGTGGATCACGAGCGGCTCCAGAAGGTGGCCGAACAATATCTGGCCTTTTCTATGAGGGAAGTCGAGCTCCTTCGCTGTGCCAATGACTGGCTGGAGGGGGAAGTAGCATCCCTTCGACGTAAGGTTGCCGAGTCAGCTCGGCGTGGGGAGGGTTCAGCGGCTCCCGGAGAAGATGATAAGGCCCAGTGAGGGCTCATGTATCTTTTTCTTTCTTTTTCGCCCTTTTTGTGATGAATAAAAAAGATGATTTCTGCAACTTTCGTGTCCGCCGTTATTTCCAAATGTTTGTTCTTATCATTCGGCCTTGGCCGAGATTTTTAATAAGTGATGCTCTTCGGCTTTGGCCGAGGCTTTTATTCTTTGGTACCGGTCGGGGCTTGTAAGCTGTTCGAACCTTAGACAAAGTTTCTTCATCATTCGGTCTGGTCGGGGCTTGTATCCTGCCCGAATTTGAACGACATTTTGGAGACCATTTGGCCTGCCAGGGCTTATAAGCTGCCCGAATCCGAACGAAGTTTTGGAGACCATTTGGTTTGGCTGGGGCTTGTAAGCTGTCCAATCCGAACAAAGTTTTGGAGACCATTTGGTTCGGCCGGGGCTTGTAAGCTGCCCGAATTCGAACAAAGTTTTGGAGACCATTTGGTCCGACCGGGGCTTGTAAGCTGCCCGAATCCGAACGAAGTTTTGGAGACCATTTGGTCCGGCCGGGGCTTGTATGCTGCCCGAATCCGAACGAAGCTTTGGAGACTTTTGGTTCGGCTGGGGCTTGTAAGCTGCCCGAATCTGAACGATGCTTTGGAGACTGTTTGGTTCAGCCGGGACTTGTAAGCTGCCCGAATCCGAACGATGCTTTGGAGACTGTTTAGTTCGACCGGGGCTTGTAAGCTGCCCAAATCCAAATGATGCTTTGGAGACTGTTTGGTTCGGCCGGGGTTTGTAAGCTGCCCGAATTCGAACGATGTATCCTGATATTTTACTTGGCCCTGCCAAGGTACGGAGATTTGATTCAAGGCTCGGCCCTACCGAGGTATGGAGATTTGATTCGAGGCTTGGCCCTGCTGAGGTTCGGAGATTTAACTCGAGGCTCGGCCCTGCCGAGGTTCAGAGATTTGATTTGAGGCTCGGCCCTGCCGAGGTTCGAAGATTTGACTCGAGGCTCGGCCCTGCCGAGGTTCGGAGATTTGACTCAAGGCTCGGCCCTGCCGAGGTATGGAGATTTGATTCGAGGCTCGGCCCTGCTGAGGTTCGGAGATTTAACTCAAGGCTCGGCCCTACCGAGGTTCGGAGATTTGGCTCGAGAAATAGCTTGGTTGTGCCAGGAATTGGTAAGCGACATCTGTTTTCTATTACGACCTTTCAGAAAAAATGACTATAGCAGTCGTGCCGCGGAGAATAGAAACAAGATGCCAAAGCTGTAAATGAGGCAAGTCTATAGAGAGTGTACTCTATTGGTGATATATGCGGAGGTTGTCCGAACTCCACGTCCGGGAAAATTTTTGGTCCAAATCCTGGAGCTTGTAGGTGCCGGGTCCGATGACTTCTGCCACTTGATAAGGGCCTTCCCAGTTTGGCGCCAGCTTTCCTTGTTCCAGCGGTTTGGAAACAGAGCTTTCCGGAGGACAAGGTCGCCGGGCAGGAAGGATTTTCCTTTGACTCTGGAGGCGTGGTAACGAGCCACTCTTTGCTGGTATGCAGCTACTCTGATTCGAGCTTTCTCTCTGATCTCTTCTACCAGGTCGAGGTTGGTGCGGAGTTGCTCGTCGCTAGCTTCCTCTGAGTAGCTCTCCACTCGCAAGAAGGGAGGCCTACCTTCTACAGGGATGACGGCCTCCGTGCCAAAGGCCATCCGAAACGGGGTCTCACCGTGGGGATTCTCTGGGTAGTGCGGTAGGCCCATAGGACATGATGAAGTTCGTCTGCCCATCTGCCTCGGGCTCTGGAGAGCCGAACTTTGATCCCTTGAAGGAGGGTCCGATTAGTTACTTCGGCCGCTCCATTGGCTTGTGGGTGCCCGACCGATGTAAGGCGGTGGCAAATCCCATGTTCCTCACAGAAACCTCGAAATTTGGGTTATCAAACTGCCTGCCATTGTCAGTGATGATTGTATGTGGAAGGCCGAAGCGGCAGATAATGGATCTCCATACAAAGTCCTGGCCCGATGGCGACAAACAAAAATTTTCTCTGTCCAGTGGCGAGGGGAATGGGCCAAGGATGTCCATCCCCCACTTAGGCAAAGGGCCAAGCGGAGGATATAGGGACTAGCTGGCGGAGGGGAGCCTTTGGATGTTGGAGTGTCTCTGGCATGAGTCACAGGCTCGGACTAGATCGTCAGCATCCTTTTGCATGGTCGGCCAGTAGTAGCCCTGTCGCAGCACCTTGTGGCATAGGGATCGGCTCCCCAGATGGTTGCCGCAAATTCCTTCATGTACCTCCCGCAGAGCATAATCTGCTTCGATGGGCGAAGGCACTTGAGCAGCGGCATGGAAAAGGACCGCTTATAAGTTGGTTGTCGACCAACACATAGTGGGCAGCTTGCAGCTTTCTAGCCTCCTTCGGTCGGACGGAAGCGACCCTTCTTTGAGATACCTCGAGATGGGGTCGAACCAGGATGGTTCGGCTCAACTGCATCACTCGGTCCACCTTCGTGATGCTAGGCTTTTCCAGGATTTCCAGGGGAAACTTTCGTTCGGCATCCATTGATTCCGCAGGTCGCCAGTCGGGAGAGTAGATCGGCATGGGCATTCTCGATCTGGGATCTGAATAATTCAAATTCAGAAAAGTGGGAAAGCAAGTCCGCACCTCCTGGAGATACCGAATCATGTTTGGCTCCCGGGCTTCAAACTCTCCCCGCACATGGCCGGCCACCAATTGAGAGTCGGTGAAGGCATTTAACTTCTTCCACCTTCAGGTTGCGGGCGATTCGAAGTCCAGTAGCAGAGCTTCATACTCGGCTTCGTTATTGGAGGCTGGGAAGGAGAAGGGAACGCCATACTCAAAGGTTGCCCCTTCTGGGCTGTGAGGATTAGGCCAGCGCCTGAGCCACCGGCATTGGACGATCCATCAACATGGAGCAGCCACAGGGCATAGATTTCAGTTGCTTCGGGGGAGTCTGGGTGGAACCATCCTCCGGATAGTACATTCAAGGAGGAAGTCGGCTAGAACCTGGGCCTTGATGGCCGGCGAGGCTGACCGGATGTCATGCTCGCTTAGCTCGACGGCCCATTTGGTCATCCTTCCTGATGTCTCGGTGATGAACCACCGCCTTGATGGGTTGGTCGGTCAGAACTGTCACGAATGTGCTGGAAATATGGCCGTAGCTCCGAACCGATGTTACCAGGGCCAAAACCATCTTCTCAATCCTGGTGTACCTTGTCTCCGCGTCCGGAGCAGTTTGCTGACATAGTAGATCGGCTTTTGGTCTTTTTCTCTCTCTAACCAAAACGAGCCAATTGCGCCTTCTGAAACCGCCAGTACAGGAATAGCATCTCTCCCGAGTTGGGGCTGCTGAGGAGGGGGGAGAGCCGAGGTACCTCTTGAGGTCCTTGAAATGATTTCTGGCACTCGGGAGTCCACTGAAAGTTTTGGCCGATCGAAGAGTTTTGAAGAAGGGAAGGCATCTCTCGGCCGACGCGCCACGAAGCGGTTGAGGGCCGCTATCCTCCCGTTAGGCGCTGGACCTCTTTGATAGATGTTGGGGTCCATTTGTTGGAGAGCTTGAATCTTCTGGGGGTTAGCTTCAATACCTCGCTGGGAGACCATGAAGCCGAGAAACTTCCCGAGTTGACACCGAAGGCACACTTTGTCGGATTGAGCTTCATCCGATATTTCGCAGCGTTGCAAGCTCTCCGAGAGGTCCTCAATGTGCTGGGATGCTTCTTTGCTTTTGACCAGCATGTCGTCCACATATACCTCCATGTTCCGACCGATTTGCTCCTTGAATACCTTGTTGACCAGCCTCTGGTAGGTTGCACCTGCATTCTTCAAGACCAAAAGGCATGACACGGTAGCAATATGTACCTCGATCGGTTATGAAGGCGGTCTTTTCTTCATCCTCAGGGGCCATTCGGATCTGATTGTAGCGGAATAGGCGTCCATGAAGGACAGCATCTGGTGGCCTGAGGTGGCATCTACAAGCTGATCGATCCGAGGGAGGGGAAGCTGTCCTTCGGGCAGGCTTTGTTGAGGTCGGTGAAGTCGATGCAGATCCTCCATTTGCCATTCGACTTCTTTACCATGACGACATTTGACAGCCAGCTTGGATAATTTACCTCCAAATGAAGTTTGCCTTGATGAGTTTGTCGACTTCTTCTCAATGGCCTTTGCGCTCAGGGGCGAAGCTCCTCTTCTTCTGCTTGATGGGCCTGGGACATCTCGTCCACATTGAGACGATGGACGAGACCTCGGGGCTGATTCCCGGCATGTCGGAGGCTGACCAGGCGAAGATGTCAGCATTGCTTCGGAGAAAGTCAATCAGCTCCGTCCGAGGTTCTCCTTTGAGCAGCGACCCGATCTTTATGGTTCGGTCGGCCGAGCTTCGTCAGCGGCACCTCCTCCAGCTCTTTGCTGGTTCTCCCCGCTGTTCGGCGAAATCTTCCGAGCGTCCAGCCATCAACTTCGGGCATTCTAGACTGAGGCTGGTACGAAACACTGCCGAGCCATGGCTTGACTTCCTCGACTACTCCAACTCCTATCCGGTAGGGAACTTCATGCTAGGTGCGGGATGGAGACAACGGCTCTAAGGGACATCAGGGGGTCTGCCGAATATTGCGTTGTAGGGGACCTGAGGTTGGTCACCAGGAAATCTGTCTGGACAATGGCACAAGGGGCCAGGTTCCCGCGCGGACCGTCAGGGTGACGACCCTTCCGGGGTGATAACGTCGCCGGTGAATCCCATCAGGGTGGAATCCACGGCTCGAAGGTTTTCCATGAGCATTTCATCCTGGAAACACACGAGGTACAAAACATTTACCGAACTTCCACTATCAATGAGGATTCGGCTACATCATAGTTGTTCAATTAAGGGATACAACTAACGCATCATCATGGGGAAGCTGTATCCCGGAGATCATGTCGGAGAAGGAGAGCTCATGTTCCGCCTTCTTTGGCGCCGATCCTTCACATCGTTCCGCCCACTCGACGGACTACCAACTGCTTCGATCACATTAATGTGACCAGCGACGGGCGGATTCGGAGGAGGAGGTTGTGAGGCTCGGGCTGGCGGTCACCTCCTTCCTTGGCTCGGGCGCTCTCCTGAATTGATCCAGCCTCCCCGCTGGATCAGCCTTTCGATTTCATTCTTTCAGCTGCCAGCATTCTTCAGTGTCGTGGCCGTGCTCCCTATGGTAGCGGCAGTACTTGGTGGGATCTCTTCGGGTCGGGTTCCCTCGGAGAGGAGGTGGCGGGGGAGCTGGCGCTCTATCTCCATGAGGATCTCGCCCTTGGGCAGTCAGCGGAGTGAAGGTTGAACGCCTGGGGGCTCCGGGAGCATTCCTTGGCGGGGGCGGAGGAACTCTTTGGCGGCGAGGCGGACTTGGCTGGCGGGCGGACGGTGCCTGTCGAGCCCTTGGGCTCCTTTTTCTTTGCCTGCTCGGTGCGGGCAGCTCTCCGATTCTTCGACCCTAGCGTATTTGTCCGCCAGGGCCATCATATCGGAGAGGCTGGGGTAGCTGACTTCCATAGCCAGGTAGAAGTCACTCTCCTTCAATACTCCCCCCGCCAGGGCGGACATAGCCACCTCATGATTAAGGTGGTCCACCTCCAACATGGCCTGTTAAAACGGCCAAGGTATTTTTTCAAGGACTCCCCCTCTCTCTGCTTAACTTCAGAGAGGGAGTCGAGATCTTCGTCGGTGGCGGCGGCTGCTGACGAACTGGCCGATAAAAAGGCGGCTCAGCTCGTCGAACGAATAATAGAACCTGGTTTCAAAGCATTGAACCAGGTTCGGCGGATCCTCTGAGGGTGGAGGGGAAGGCGGCAGAGGACGCATCAGATGCCCCGTGGAACATCATTATCGACCGAAGCTGCTGAGATGGTCATCCGGGATCAGAAGGCCCCATGATAGGGCTCGACGGCTGGCAGCTTGACGTGGGAGGGAATCACTTCCTCCATGATTCCTTAGAAAAGGGATGCCCTGCTCCGTCTGATGGTGGGCGGATGGGCCTGCTTGGCGCATCCAACTCCTGGCGCATCTCCGGATTGCTGGCGGATCTCTTCGCACGGAGGGAGACGAGGAGAGAAATGAGACGGTGTCGAATCATGGTGAGATGTCACCGGGGAGAGGGATCGGCTCGCCGAGATCTGGGAGATCTTTGCCACGGCCTCCTTGGGGGGCTGGCTCAGCTTCTGGGCGATGGGGGGTCTGCAACCCCATGCGGCCGGAGGAGGAGATCGCCGGATGAGCGGGGGCTGCATTCTCCTCAGAAGGATGCGAGGCAGGAGCGGCTGGTGGGAGCTTCAAAGCGCCCAAAATCAAGTGGGTTAGAGCCTGGACTTGCTGGACCAGTGAGGCAAACTGGTCCTGGGTCACTGGCCCCGGTGGCGATGGAGTCTCAACTGGCGGCGGTGGGCGCTACAATGCTCATCGGATCAGGTCTTTGGGAGGCAACCTGATCCGGGCTTTGGAGGTGGCCTTTCTTGGTTGGCCATGGAGAGTTCTCTTTTAGATCGAGATCCTTGTTTCTGAATCACAAGTTTATGGGACTTGAGGGCCCTTCCTCTAGCGCCAATTTGTTGCTGCTAATCTGTCCTCCGACTCGGGCGCGCTCGGGCTCTGAGATGGGCTCCCTCCTGGCGGACCTGCAAAACAGTCCTCACGCGAGAGGTGTTGGGGGTTGCCCTCCGCGGAAGACCCTCCGATGCTCAAGTCAGCGGGGATCGGCAATCAACAAACAAGAGGAGAAGGCTCTCGCTGAAGAGTCTCTCCAAGGGTGGCCTTTCGAAGCTCTGAGTAGAGTGCTAATGGTGGAAAACCAAGGCAGAAGGAGAGTGTGCCAGTGAGCAAGTGCGCATACCTGAGGAGTCGGTAGACGACTCTATTTATAGAGGGTCACCTGATTCCCTGGGGGCATCGTGGGTCCAAAAGTCGTTAGGATTTGAATCGTTTGTTATGAGTCAGTAAGATTCGCATCTTGTTGGTTAGAGGATCGACGGCTGGGAGAGCTGGTTGATGTCTCGAGATTTGGCGGGTATATAGACTCCAGGGCTCTAGGCCACTCTCGCGGTCCTAGGCCACTCTCAGATATGATTTCTGTTTGGAATCTTACGGATTTGAACTCTCCCGCGCCGAATTCCGCAGAGGTCCTTGAATGCCCGGGTCTAGCTGGGGCATAATGTTGACTCGGCTGACGAGGTATAGTTGGATAGCTCGACCGGGGCCGAGAGAGACAATATAGCTCGGCTGAGGCGAGAGATGATATAGCTCGGCTGAGGCCGAGAGATGATGTGCGCCTTAGGAATCCTTGGCTCGGTGAGGAGCTAAGGCGCCCCGATTCACTGAGAGACTTGTCTCAGCGGGTATTGTTCAGCACGTGGGAGTCAGGGTTGATCCTAGCCCCCTTGCACGATATTTATGCAATGGTGATTTTACCCCTCAACAATCCCCAAAGGTTGTTAGTGGGTTAGGCCTTAATCAAGGTCATCTTCATTCGACCGAGCCCGTTTTGAATTTAATATGCTTCCTTTCGTCGAAAAAAAATTAATAAAACCCAAACAGCGACGAAAGGCACCGCCACGTTTTGGCGTTGGGCACTTGTATTGACGTGGCTAAAAGAAAGAATAGCTCTGATTGGGAAACTATGTGCCTTGTAGATCGTTTCTCAATTGCATAGTACCATTAATAAAACGATTCCTAAATTGTTGCTCTTAACAAATAAGGCTTGATCTTCAAACTATGGGCTTTGAGAGACGACAAAGTTGTAGCAAGAGCGGAATACGCGACACCAATTATGGCTTTGGTTTGTAGGATGATGAAATTTTGAGCTGAAAGTCGCCTGCAAGTTCATGAGTTTAAGAGGTTCTAAAAGAAGGTAACATTGTGTTATAATAAGGAAATGTTTAGAGGCGAAATAGAGGAAAACGAAGGAAAAAAGAGGTTTTGGCGCGCATTAAAGACATGAAGTACCCAAATATGGAAAGCTTTAAGCAAATCAAGCCTATATCCATTGTTATCGTAAAGAATATTATCACTAAAATAATTGATAAAATCTTTTAAATTATTTGATGAGATTTTTATGAATTTTAAAATATTTGATATTATTTAATAAGATTTTAGGATGTAATATCAGATCTGATTTGTTAAGATTTTAGATTTTAGAATATTAGATAAAATTGTTTAAAATATTTTATATATTTATACGATTCTTAACATTTTTAAGATATTTATAATTATGAGCCCTATGTTATAACATATATATAAAGGGCTAACTTCAAAACAATCTCTGTCCGCGTTGGGCGCCGTTTTTCGGCCCTTTTTCACTCATATCAACAGCTGAACTGAATTCATATAGGTTACTTAATTACAGTTTCGCTTAACGGATTAAGCTTATCCTACTTCCAGATCGCGATGGATCGTTCGGATAAGAGCCACTCCTTATAGAATTCGAAAGCGTATTCATCTTGGATACGCATCTCATCAATAATCTTCTATAAATTCCTCTAGAAGAGACCTATCACGTACGTCCCTGCGTTTCTCTCAAGCGGCTTGCTCCATTAACCCGTCTCTCTCAAGCGGCTTGCTTCATTAACCCCCCTTTCTCTCTCATCCCCAATCGGATGGCCCTTATCTCAGATCTACCGCTCGATGTTCTCGCTTCCATCCTTGGCCGCCTCTGCCTCCGCGACTACATTCGCTGCCGCGCCGTCTGCTCCGACTGGAACTCCACCGTCTCTTGGAATCCCAACCCCCGTCAAGTCCCTTGGCTTTCGCTTACCAGAACCGAGGCCGACGAAGCCAACGAGATTTGCCGATTCTACGATTTCTATCATGGCATGGAGTTGACAGTCGCTATCCCTGGAGTCAGATGGCGCCGCTGCATGGGCTCGTCAGATGGATGGCTCATGATTTTAGATGAATTTTCCGAGCTCTCCATGTTCAACCCGCTCACCGGAGTCCGGATCGCGCTCCCTTCCATCACCACCTTTCCGGACGTCGAACCCGTCTTCGACTCCTCCGGCCGTGTCTCCCATTACAGATTCATCAACTTTCAGCCCCTTTTCCTCTTGACGGCGGATGAGACTTGTGACTACTACTACCGCAAAGCTATGTGACGTGGACTTCCGACTCTTCGTATACTGTCGTAGTACTTTGCGGCGGCTATTCTCGATTGTTTGCTTTTGCGAGACCCGGAGATGAGGCATGGACTCTCGTTAACATGGACGAAAGTTTTCCTTTCGAAGATGTTATCTTTAACGAGAGCCGGTTTTCTATGCCCGGACGACTCCGTGGGGTACCAGCGGATCTGTTTTCTACGGCCGGAGTCCGTGGGCCGTACGACTGCGTCACCAGTTATGTGGTCAAGATATCGGGTAATTTTTTTGAGGTATTTAGGTTGATAGATTTGTACTGGAGGACGACTTCGTTCGGCGTCTACATGATTGATGATGCTGACAAATGGGTTGCGGTGAAGAGCTTGGGCGGATATGCATTATTCTTGGATGATAATTACTTCATCGCAGTCTCAAAGCGTGACTTTCCTGCACTGAAAGAAAATTGCATCTATTTCACTAATTGTCATTGGGAGGCAATCTATTTAGCTGTTTTCAGTTTGGAGGATAGAAGCATCGAGTTCTTGTATATGAATGGCCCTCCACAAACTTATACTTATTCTCAACCCAGTGACCTTGAAGACCTTGAAGAGTCACCCAGTGACCTTGAAGACGTTGAAGAGTCACCCAGTTATATGAATGGCCCTCAACAAACTTGTTCTCAACCCAGTGACCTTGAAGACCTTGAAGACCTTGAAGAGTCCCCAGTGACCTTGAAGACGTTGAAGAGTCACCCAATGACCTTGAAGAGTCACCCAGTGACCTTAAACAAACTTCCAGTTATATGAATGGCCCTCAACAAACTTGTTCTCAACCCAGTGACCTTGAAGACCTTGAAGACCTTGAAGAGTCACCCAGTGACCTTGAAGACCTTGAAGAGTCACCCAGTGACCTTCAACAAACTCCCAGTTGGTTTGTCCCTAATCTCTCACGGATGAGAGTCACACATAAGATGTAGTGTGGATGGGAGCTCTCTTGCTTTGCATAGAATGATAGCGTTGTTAGTCACAATATTCAGTGGTTGATTTTTTTTAATTAGTGAAAAGTATTCTGTTATTGCTTTTTAAGGTGACAATGATTTATTTTTTTAATTATGCATTTTTTATTAGAAAATTTTTTATATAATTGTATTTAGCTTTTTAAAATAATTAGGGTTTCAATCCTCTCTTTTGTTTTCTTTTGAGGTTCAATCCCCTCGAAGGTATGACATGGACCGTTTGTGATAAATATTACAGAAAACTTGATAATCATAAGTATATATTAAATACTTTAACAAATTATATCAAGTGCTCTGAATTTCATATTTTATCAAATATTCTATAACAAATATTTAAAAAAATATTAAAATATTTTGATTATATATATATATATATATATACACATCATTGATTAGATTTCCTTCTAACGGGCCACCTCCTCAGTCAATGCTCCCTCCAATCAAAAAAGAAAGAAAAAAAAAAAATTAAGAACAACGAGCTTCCAACTAGCCTTGAGAGAGTTTACCCTCGATCACCTTAGAATTGATATCCCCATGCACCACGAAGTATGCCAACCAAACCTATCCACTAGAGGATGGAATCAAACTTGTCCATCACCAAACCTGTCCACTAGAGGATGGATAGACTCTTCTCTAATAACCTAAATGTATTAAGATGGACTCTAGCAACAATGCTATAAGCTTCCTTCATTAGGGTGTAGCCATAAGAAGACAAGCTATTGTTGCACTGAAAGATGAAGCTTGCACTTGAGTAGATCCGCTTAGAGCCCAGATCATGACATAACAATCACCTTCTGGCTGAATAGCATATCTGAATTTTCCTTGGGAGGAAAGGTAGAAGGCTTGTAGCGCTACAAGCCTTAAAACCTTCAAGACCTATGGACTAATTGGGAAAGATATTACATTTGTAGCCACTCGAGAAGTTCTCATGATCAATTAATGGCCTTTATGTGTTGGCAGATATGGTTAAAAAGGAAAGCCTGTATATTCCTTAAAAAGAAGTCTTTTCCCCTCTCTGTCATGTAGAAAAATATTAAAGCTATAAACTTTGGGGATCAATCCGTCGTAGCAAAAGAAAAGGTAATCATCAAATGCTTCTCTCCCTACTATCTTCATTGCTACAATGCACTCTAAACTAATTATGAGGCTTCCTTTTGATCTTGTATCTTTGCTCTACTATTCTACTGCTTTGTAAAATCTCTATATATTCTGCTCTCTCCAATAAATTTGGGGGATATAATTCATTTCCTCTTATTTACCTTTTTTTTTAAAAAAAATGTAGTACAACCGTTCAAATTAAGAGCTTAATCATTCATCTTTTAAAAAACGAAACTTAGAAACTATCAGCTTTTATATATTCTATCTGTATGATTGTACTTTTCCATCACTTAAGGCACAATCTCCTAGGAGGTTTTAAATGGAAACTCAAGTTTGGAGCGTGTGACCCGCAATATAAGAAAGTAAGCAGGGAAATGTGATGGTCAGAGACATAAAGCTCTTAGAAGTAAACCATTATGCAGCAGAAGAAGCGGAATACATCGAAGTTTGCATGGCTTTAGTGCTAAAGTTGATAGAGCTTAACAAATTTTGGATTCATTACTGAAAAGCAAACAATCTCTTCTCTGGATGCTCTTCCCTAAAAGCAAAGCAAGTAGACGTTATGAAGAATAATATAACGGAGCAGTGTGGGAGAAGAGGTTTCTCTAGCGATCTTAAGAGTACAGAAAGATTTGAGTGACCTACCTCTCCACCAGAATATATTCGAGGAAAAGCTCCAAAAGGAAATTTATTTTATTTTTGAAAATGATTCCCTAATTATAAAGGTTTTCCCAAGATCATCTGCAGGTATTTGTCTGTTGACTGAATTAAATATAGCCAAACAATAGATAGAGAACATGACAAAACTCATCCTTGACACCAGAACAAGAAATGGACCCCACTCAATTGGGAAAGTTTCAGAAGTTTGTACTACCAAATAACGGTACAATCTAAAACAATCCAATGCTTCAGATTTGTGAGAGATAAGATACACAAGACCATAACGTGTAAAATCATCAATAAATGTAATGAAATAGGATGCACCATGCCTAGCCTTTATGCTCATCGAGCCACAGATGTCAGAATGAATCAATTTCAATGAAAATTCAGCCCTAATAGCTTTGCCAAATGGTTTTCTAGTTGATTTTCCAATAAGACAATGTTCACATCTGAACAAATCAGTTTTGACTAAAGAGCCCAATAAGCCCTCACTAGTCAATCTGTTCATTCTTTCTTGTCCAATGTGTCCAAATCTAGCATGCCAAATATTAATATCAACATTTGTATTGCTAGAAGAGGTAATTAGTGAAAACAACTATTAATAGAATCTAAAGTGCCATAATTTACATCAAGTACCATAAAACCATTAGATAAATATCCAGATCCATAATAGAGGTTACTACAATAAACTTCAACACTTCTACCATAGAAATTTAGTTTATAACCTAAATTCAAAAGAACAACAACTGAAACAAGATTCCGTCGTATGTCCGGAGCATAAAGGACATCATGCAGGATCAGAGTTCGGCCACCATGCAGTTCCAACTTGCATGTCCCAATTCCTTTGACCTCAACCTAGCATTGTTTCCCACATATATCCATCTACTTCCAACAAGTATGCGACGGAATTCCACAAACGCTGCTCTATCTTGAGCTACATGGTCGGTGGCTCCTGAGTCTATTGTCCACAAAGGATAAGAATCAGTAAGCATCACAGTACTAGAAACATAAATATCATGAAGAGAAGCATAACATAACGTCACCTTTTTCTTTGGCTCTGTACATTCACGAGCAAAGTGGCCCTTTTTGCCACAATTGTAGCACTTCATGTTTGCTTTATTTTTCTTCTTGAAAAAATGGCGTTTGTACTTGTTATTCTTTTGATCAGCAAATCCTTTCTTGTTTCCCTTTCCCTTACCTTTCTTGTTCCAATATCTCTTGCATTTGAAACCAGAAACTTGTTTGGAGCTTTCAGCAACATATGCTTGTCCCATGGGTTTAATCGACTCTAGCCGCTCATCTTCCAACTCAACATGATGAGCAACATCATTGAAAGTTTGATACTATCATTATGAGTCAAATTAACCTTCATGTGCTCCCAACCATCAGGAAGAGAACGAATAACAGCTTGCACTTGCTGTTCATCAGTAAGCTCATGACCAGCTGACTTTAACTCCCTAATCATATTTGACATCTCTCTTAAATGTTGCTTGATTGTTTGATTTGGACGTTTTTTGTATGTGTCAAATTTTATGGTCAGCTGCCTAAGCTTGGTCACACTGACTCCACCAAATTTGTCCCTAAGGGCAACCCAGACCTCATAAGCAGTAGAATACTGCTCATATTCACATACAAGGTCATCTGCCATTGAACTTATCAATATTCCCTTAGCTATGGAATCTTTCTTTTCCAAGCTCTATATGCTTCCTGATCCCTTCTCTGCTGAACTTAGTACCCTCACCAGGATCAACCATGGTATGGTTGATGGCTTTCAAAGCCTCCTGTTCCTCAAGTACATATTGTATTTTGAGGTGCCAGACATGGTAATTATCACCATTCAACTTATCACCTTTGTTCAAATCAGTTATGATATTCTTTGATGCCATGATCTAAATAAAAAATGAAACACATAGTTCATTTATCAAGCACACAATATTATTTTGTCAAGTATAAACCAAATCTAATAATAACTTAGCAAATCATATGGATTCAAAAGGTTGCTATGCTTCCAATCATCATCCATTGTTTAATGCCTTATTATTATTATTTAGTTTACTTCAATAAAATAATGTACAATTATAATTCAGAGAATTAAAATAAAATGATTATAATTCACAAAGAATTAAAGTAACATACATTAAGCAACTCCCACTCAAACATAATAAACATCATAATAAAAGAACATAACTATAGAGTTTCATGCTCCAAGTATCATTACATGATCTTTTGCAATTTCATAATTAAGCAAATGACATAAACATAATTAAATGCCTAATAAACAACATAAGCCAAAATAGCTAGGCATATAATCACAAAGACAACATATATCTTCATGAATCCATAGGCACCACCAGGAGAAACAAACTTTGAGATTCTTCCAAAAGTTGTTTGATATTCTTGATACCATTTTCTAAGTAAAACATCAACCATGTGACAATAATCCAAGGAAGACTGATGCTTCAGATGATCCATCCAAAAATCATACACAAAATTTGCCCAATGTGGTGGAAGTGATCTATAGAGTACCCAGACTCTATATTCTGATATAGTCTTATAACCACATTCTTCTAGCTCAATAATCATACGATTAAGCTTGGCAATATGATCAATCATGTCACTTCCAGGATGATACTCAAAAGTCTCCATTGCTTCCCTTAATTGCCTTTGCCTTAGTTCTCGTTTGGTCAATGTGAGTATTTGTCTTGCCATCTATAATCATAATAAAACATTTTATGAAATTTTCATGAATAAAGAAGCATAAATCACATGAATAAAGAAGCATATATAGAACAAGCCAAATAAAAAAAATGTGTTTCAAATTCATATATATATATATATATATATATATATAATCTCTAACAACAAGCTAACATGTACCATTGGCTCTGGCTTTTCTTTCTAAGCCAGCCAACTCTATGTCACCTTGACCAACATCTACGATGAAGCACCATAGCTAATATACTGAGATGACAAAGCAAAGTTGATTTAAAAAAAAAAGGTTATGAGTACACTATTAATAGACTTTGAAAACAGTGAAACTAACCCCAAAAGCATACGTTATATAGGTTGGGTTTGTTGGTAATGAGAAATAAATGCTGGGTTTGTTGGTAATGGGAAGTAACGGATTTCCCATAACTTAGCCTAAGGTTGAAGCGTATGGGTCATGTTGACTCAAAAAAGTCCCCGGGCTTTAACCGCAGAGATGCGGCGCTCGATTGGGCGATTCCCTTGATTTGGGTTCCAATTGCGTGAGGGGGCAAAGACATGCGTGGAGCCCACGAGAACCTACCTTCAAGGATTTATGGCCAAATTATCACAGTTATTCGCTTGATGGCTTCCATCAACAGAACGGGGCTTACAATCCAAAGGCTTGCTCTTTTTTTTTTTAATTTTTTTTTTTTCTGCCGGTCCTTACCTTCTAATTTACTAGAGCATAGCCACGGTGTTTGACCAAAGTTCAGAGAAGCCAGCATAAGCAATTCAACAGTCTTCGTTTGAATTTCATATATCGATTTCAAGTTGATAATGTTTATCCAATGATAAGTGTTGATGTTGCATTTTAAAATCATGTAAGTTATTCACAAAGAATTAAATTAAATATTCAGAAATATTCCATGAGATTGAAGTTTATCCAAAGTGATAACTAAATAAAATCATAACCATCTAAGCATATCAGATAGGAAAGAAAGCAATCCTAGTGCTCTGATACCAATGTAATTCAAATTTAAACAGGATCAATAATTGCTTTACTTTCTACTGATAAAAAATCTTACCAGAACGTCTGGTCTAAGTGATTTCACAGAAGAGGAAAATACTCTTATCCACGGCACAAGTCCCTTTAGAAATCTTCAGAAACCTTATCGAAACCTTATCAGAAGAAAAGATCGGATCTCTTCCTTTTTGTTCTCTTCGTCCTCTATTTATATGAAAAAGGAAAGAGAAGGCATTCCTTTAAAATGAAAACACGTAGAAAGAAAACCACCTTCTCTGCAGTTACGTAAACTGCAACTCGAAACCACCTTTTCCATAATTATCGTGGGCATAATAATTTTTATTAACACCTTTTGAAACAGGGGGAAACCATGCCGGCGGCCAGGGCCGCCGCCGGCCAATTTTGGGCAGCCCGACCACCGCTGCGGCCGCCTCTTTCCCTCTCTTTCTCCTCTATTTCCCTTTTTCTCTCCCTCACTGTCTGCGGCACACGACTTGTGCCGGTGG
The DNA here is from genome assembly GCA_900491605.1 of Calamus simplicifolius. Taxonomy (NCBI): domain Eukaryota; kingdom Viridiplantae; phylum Streptophyta; class Magnoliopsida; order Arecales; family Arecaceae; genus Calamus; species Calamus simplicifolius. The sequence continues at coordinate 572,743 of UESW01004809.1, forward strand.
CACGGTCGGCCACCATGGCCGGCCGGACCCTCACTGGACGGTCGCCCGCCACTGGTGAGGGCCACTGGCTGCTGCCAGGCCCGACGAGGCATCGAGCACTCCTCCAGGCCCGAACCAAGCCGTGAACCGTCTCTCCATCTCTCTTTGTTTCTCTCTCATTGTTTCTCTCTCTTACCTTGGCCGGCATGGATGATCGTGGAGAAGGAGGGGTTCTCCCCCCCTCCTTATATCATGGCAAGGGGAGGGTTAACCCCTCCCTTGTGCCCATGTGAAGGGGGACGCGTCGGCGCCCCCTTTCTTGATGGCTGCGGCGCCCCTTGCCCAGCCGTTAATAATGGCAGAGGAAGGGGCGGCACCTCCTTCCTCCATCAACAATGGCGGATCCTCACATGGTGAGGATCCGGAGGTTCACATTATGATTTCTAAGTAATTGATCAAAACTTTTGTAAATAAAGTTGTTAATCGATCAAAACTTTTCTAAGTGAAGTTGTTCTTTTCATGTGCATTTTAGCTAGTTAACTTTTAAGTTATTTTCCTTAGCAAGATAGAAAAAGAACCCAATTAGAGGAAATACCTTGTCTTTTAGATCAATCATCTAATTCTATTTACATTATTCCTTTCACAATTAAGCTGCTGATTGATTAGCCAGTCTGTCTGTCATTGGTTGGCACACGGCACATGCTTGTCATGCTTGATAGAAATATAGTAGCAAGACTAAGACTAATAATTCAGAGTAATTAGCAAAGTTATTAGTAATCTTGAGCTAGTAGCCTTCTATTGCTCATTTCACTTGAATTATGTTGATCAAGCTAAGTTGTTTTTGTGACCTTCAGTTATCAAAATGAAAAATTTCATAATTAACCCCATATAGAATAAATAACTAGCTCCAGATTATATTCAGAAAAATGAATATAACTTTCAAACTGCATTCACCTAGAAAATGATAAAATAAGAGAGAGGTCGGATGCAGTGAACGCACCTGGTATGCGTGTCGACGAACTTGGCATCCCGTCCGGCCACCAGCAGGTCGCACGATAGCGCGATCTCGAAGCCGGGGTGACAGCAAACCCAGTGATCGCGCCGATGATGGGCTTGCGGCATCGCTCCATCTGCGCGACAGGTTGGCCGCGTCGTCCTTGACATCGCCCTTGAAGACCTCTTCCGCCGCCGTGAGGTCACGCCGGAGCAGAAGGCGCGGCCATGGCCGGAGACCACGATGACGCCCACCGTTGGGTCAGTGTCGAGGCGACGGAAGGCTCCGGCGAGGTCCACCATCATGGGGCGGTGAGGGAGTTGAGGGACTTAGGACGGTTGATGGTGACGAAGGCGACGCCGGAGGGGTCGCACTCCACCAGGATGAGGTCCTCCGGTGAAGACGGGTCCATCAGATCGGCGGCCGACAGGAGAGGTCAACGGTGGATGTATAGGGTTTTTCCGATGTTCCGAGAGAGAAGGGGAGCCCCGGGCCGGGCCATCTCGACGTGGAAAGCTTTAGGAAAAGGGTAAAGACTTGCAGCTGCAACCGGTCTCCTTACCCTTCGGTCTTGAGGGGGGCTGATATGTATCTTTCTTCTTGGCCTGCCCCGAAGACTAGCCCGAAGGAGACCCCTTCCTCTTTCTCTGTAGCTCCCACTCCTTCTGATTCCTATTCATGTCTCTTTCGATCACCAGGGCTTATATCGCATATGAACAAAATAATCTTACTCACCACAGCACAATATGTGTAGAGTTCAAATGCATTGACTGCTTGCCTCAGTTTGGGTCGCAGTCCTTCCGTGAACCTGGTGATCTTGGCTCTCTCAGTGGTCACTATTTCCGAAGCAAACCGGGCTAGCCTAGTGAAGTCGGCTTCGTACTGGGCCACAGAGAGATTCTTCTGTTCCAGCTCCAGAAACTCAGACTCCATCTGTCTTTGCACACTACTGGGGAAGTATTTGTTGAAAAAGACCTCCTTGAACTCCCTCCAGGAAATAGTCTGTCCACCCAACCGCTGCTTCATATGCAACCACCAATCATATGCCTTCCCTTGAAGGAGGTAGGTGGCAAATCTAATCCGCTCCTCCTCTTAGCTACCATGGGCCCTGAAGGCCTTCTCCATCTCCCTCATCCACCCCTCAGCATCAGCGGGGTTGGTGGATCCAGAGAAGGGAGCAGGGGCTAAGCTCTTAAACTCAGCAAAGCTCTGACCTCCTTGCCAGGGTTGCGACGGAGTGGGCTGGACTGGTGGTTCAGGTTCGACTCGCGGAGTTTGCGGAGTAGGAGGGACGGGCTGAGCAGGCACAACTTGTTGGATCTGCTGCTGCATAGCTTGCACCATTTCCACAAGGACCTGAAGTATCTCAGTTTGGCGCTTGCTGGCCATTGCCAGCCACATTAATAGAACCAGAGCCCCCAGAAGTTTGCTGGCCTCCCTGCTGGCCAGAGTCATCAGCCTGGGAACCTTCAACTTGTCGCATACTCCTGGTGTGACGAGGCATGATATTCCCTGCCAAGTTTGGTTCCAATCAATATCTTTACAAACCCCTAAGTTTTCAAAACATATTTATTTAAAAAAAATATCTTCTTAGAGTTGTTATCCTCCAGTGTCATCCTACTGTTTTGCCTAGTGTCATCTTATGTTTGTCCCTAAGGTCAAACCTAGGCTCTGATACCACAAAAGCTGTCACGCCTCAGACCCAATGTGGGATCCAGGGTGGCAACCCGCCGCATGCCTGGCATGCAAGGCGTCCTCAAACATAATCCAATTTATTCAAGAAAGGATAATACCTATATGTCGTTCAGAGTGAATAACTTTAATACAAGCCATAATTATGAGTTTTGGGCTACATGCCCATCATACATAGATCAATGGGGTTACAACAAAATGTTGGATCTTAATTTGCTCTGATAGAAGATCCAACTACCCCAAATCCCATTCTTCAGTCTTGTGGCTCTGAAAAACATTGAGATTTATATGAGCTCACACTCAATAAGTAAGCCTACTATCATATAATATAATCATTTCATCATTTCAAGATATTACCAAATCACATTTTCATGTATAAAACTTTCAATTTCAAATACATTCATCATGTTATCAAAACATGCATGTCATCAGCTCAAATAATTTTGGAAGCTTAATTATACAGTAAATGCCGAAATATGCAATGTAAACAAACCCACTGTATTCATATTATTATTTCTTATGTGTCCCACGGCCCTACAATACCTATCTGGTGTATCACTCTTTAATGTCCCTAAGAGGAAGGGTTCTGGTACCAGCGTTATGCCATATATCATAATCAATCACAACACATCCTTTAGATGTATATGCCATATATCAATCACATCACATCCTCTAGATGTGTGTCCTCCACATATCTCCCCCTGTGGAGGTGGGTCCCGTATCTCTTGGCATTTCACATCGTTTCACATCATATGAGAACCGCGGCGACACATATCATCATCATATTTGCATATAGCACATCATGCATCATCATGAGCATAAGCTCCTCATGTCACATATACATTGGTTTGTACATTCATAGCATAAAATACATCAATAGTACCAGTATATTTTGCAAAGCCAAAATAATCGCATCATTCAATTTTTGCACATTTATAATTTATTACTTTGCAAAATATTAGCAATCACATATAATTATAACAGATACCCAATTGTATACTCGTGGTACTATTTATCAAATTAAATAGCAAAATTTTATTTTATCTCATTTTTTAAATAATGCAATATATATCAATATAGCATTTAAATACATAATTTTTATATTCTAATAAATTATGAAAATTATAATAAATGGCTTACTTACCTCAGTACGCTAATCCCAAACTGTAAATCAGCTATATGGACATATGGTTACCTACAGCATTAATTTCCACAATTAAATCTTTAAAATTGGAATAATAAAGCATCCCCTAAGGTCTACCAGTCTAATCCTGGGCCGAACTTTGGGCTCGAATATTTCTCAATGTATAAGCCCGAATGGGGAAATAAAAATACCCCAAGAAACTAGAATCAACGCCAAATCGGGTCATATTTTTATTTCTCCGTTCATGACCCGATACAGGACCCAAAATGCAGCCCAAAAACAGCTCGTAAGTCGGCCCAACAGGGCCCAAAAGGGGGGATGGCCCAACCGGCCCGCTGAGCCGTCTCTTCTAAACAGGGGGGAAGCCATGCCGCGGCCAGGGCCGCCGCCGGCCAATTTCTGGGCAGCCCGGCCACCGCCGCGGCTGCCTCCCTTTCCCTCTCTTTCTCCCTCTATTTCCCTTTTTCTCTCCCTCACTGTCTGCGGCACACGACTTGTGCCGGTGGCACGGCCGGCCACCATGGCCGATCGGACCCTCACTGGATGATCGCCCGCCGCTGGTGAGGCCACTGGCTGCTACCTAGGCCCGGCGAGGCATCGGGCACTCCGCCAGGCCCAAACCAAGCCGTGAACCGTCTCTCCATCTCTCTCTGTTTCTCTCTCATTGTTTCTCTCTCTTACCTTGGCCAGCATGGATGATCGTGGAGGAGGGGTTCTCCCCCCTCCTTATATCATGGCAAGGGAAGGGTTAACCCCTCCCCTGTGCCCATGTGAAGGGGGCGCGTCGGTGCCCCCTTTCTTGACTGGCTGCGGCGCCCCCCTGCCCAGCCGTCAATAATGGCGAGGAAGGGCGGCGCCTCCCTTCCTTCATCAACAATGGCGGATCCTCACATGGTGAGGATCCGGGGGTTCACATTATGATTTCTAAGTAATTGATCAAAACTTTTGTAAATAAAGTTGTTAATCGATCAAAACTTTTCTAAGTGAAGTTGTTCTTTTCATGTGCATTTTAGCTGGTTAACTTTTAAGTTATTTTCCTTAGCAAGATAGAAAAAAAACCCAATTAGAGGAAATACCTTGTCTTTTAGATCAATCATCTAATTCTATTTACATTATTCCTTTCACAATTAAGCTGCTGATTGATTAGCCTGTCTGTCTGTCATTGGTTGGCACACGGCACATGCCTGTCATGCTTGATAGAAATATAGTAGCAAGACTAAGACTAATAATTCAGAGTAATTAGCAAAGTTATTAGTAATCTTGAGCTAGTAGGCCTTCTATTGCTCATTTCACTTGAATTATGTTGATCAAGCTAAGTTGTTTTTGTGACCTTCAGTTATCAAAATGAAAAATTTCATAATTAACCCCATATAGAATAAATAACTAGCTCCAGATTATATTCAGAAAAATGAATATAACTTTCAAACCGCATTCACCTAAAAAATGATAAAATAAGAGAGAGGTCGATGCGGTGAACGCACCTGGTATGCGTGTCGACGAACTTGGCGTCCCGTCCGGCCACCAGCAGGTCGCACGATAGCGCGATCTCGAAGCCGGCGGTGACAGCAAACCCAGTGATCGCGCCGATGATGGGCTTGCGGCATCGCTCCATCTGCGCGACAGGGTTGGCCGCGTCGTCCTTGACGTCGCCCTTGAAGACCTCCTCCGCCGCCGTGAGGTCGACGCCGGAGCAGAAGGCGCGGCCGCGGCCGGAGACCACGATGACGCCCACCGTTGGGTCAGCGTCGAGGCGACGGAAGGCTCGGCGAGGTCCACCATCATGGGGCGGGTGAGGGAGTTGAGGGACTTAGGACGGTTGATGGTGACGAAGGCGACGCCGGAGGGGTCGCGCTCCACCAGGATGAGGTCCTCCGGCGAAGACGGGTCCATCAGATCGGCGGCCGGCAGGAGAGGTCAACGGTGGATGGATAGGGTTTTTCCGATGTTCCGAGAGAGAAGGGGAGCCTCGGCTAGGGGCCGGGCCGTCTCGACGTGGAAAGCTTTAGGAAAAGGGTAAAGACTTGCTGCTGCACCGCCCTCGGTGGCTTTAGGTATCATCTTCGCGTTGGTGATGAGAAATTTATGGGAAGCACACCTAGGTCTCGCTGTGTTGCGCCATATGCAAGTGGGCAACTTATTTGAATAATGAGCGTTTAAAATGTTTGAGGGATGTATTTGCTCTCGAAAGAGAACAATATAAATTTTGGTCAAGCCATCATCCAAAATTTAGTCATCTTTTTTATTCTTATATATTTGACTATATTCGAATCTTAGAGCCACTTTATTTTTTTTATTTTTTTATTTTTAAAATTTATAATCTATATCAATCTAATGAATAATGACGAAGAAAATAATCAAATTTTGAACTTATCTATATTCAAATAAATGTAGGCAGGTCCAAATCATCTTTCACATTCTTAGATTCATACGGTTTATATATCTTAAAGAAAAAAGTAAAAAAAAAATGATTGGCTTTACGATTCATGCGGAATCTCTTGAATTTAGCTATGATCGAATATAGCCAAATTTATCTTTCTCTCTTTCTCACCCTTTATATATAACTTATTTGGTAGAAGATATTGATAAATATTTTTATCAAATCTTTAAATATCCATAACATATAATTAAAATTTACATCATTAATAAAAATAATAATAATAATTTTTTTATTCTAAATTAGTTGGAATCAGCTATGAAAATTTTTTCTTCTTCATTTTACTCAATTTAAAGTTATATATATATATATATATATATATATATATATAGTAAGATATAAGTTTAATTTTTTATTAATTCTTTTCATATAATTATTTTATTTACTTTTTTTTTTACATTACTTCGTGCCAATGCATTGCAACCTTAAAATTATTTAAATTATTTCTTTCTTAATTTATTCTAAATTGATATTATTGTTATTTTTTATAAATATTTTATTTTTATCTTTTCTTATATTACTATAAATCTATTTTAACATCTTCATTTTAGCCCTCCCAATCCATATCTATATAATTTTTTTATCTGTTCAATATTTCATATCATAAATAACTATATTTTTAACCCAATCACTAAAATATTTTGTTGGATGGTAAAGCTAGACACCTTAGTGGATGGGCTAGTCTTTACCAACCTTACTTAAGAGAGGGAATCATCCATGCAACGTATAGCAGACCGACGTTGTATCAAGAAGTCTATGGACATACACTTTCATGAATACAATAAAATTTATGATTCATGGAGCCTATTGCATTCTGGGTTCTGCCCTTGTAATAATCAGGTCATTTTTTAATTCAGTTTTACACACTAGCGGTAGAGGCAAGCCAATTAATTTTTAAACAACACAAACTTGACACCAGGAACATGCATTATAAGATATGTTTTCTACATACATCCATGTTAATCCATATCCATTCGACCATTTGGAATTGGATGCATGAATTGGTTCTACATCCATAGCCAATCGGAACTTGAGAAGTAACGAAGAATATTTAGAAAATAATAACTGATTCAATTACCTTTTAGCTTGTTTTAAAATTTAGGAATAGTTGGTTCCATGCTGAAAAATTGGAGGATACCTCTTACTGCTTGCTCAAGTCTCTTTCCGTCGTTAAACTTTTTTTTTTTTTTTTCCTAGTGGGTCTATAGTTGTTTAACTGATTCATGCACCCAAACAAAGCCTGCAAGGATAAGTGGTATTGGACTAGATTATAGAGGTTGATAATAAAAAATAAATAAAAGAGAAAGAAGGCAAAGAGTATTAAGGTTTTGTTTGGTAGTCATTAATCTATCGAGATTACTCATGATTTAAATCGAGCCTATTAGATAACTATGTTTGGTACATATTTTTAATAGCAATCTATCTTACAGTGATAATCTTACTTCTCATAAGGTAATACAGATTACCTCAAAAGGGATCGTATCCATATTACCGAAGATGTTATAATCTTGTAAATTTTTTTGACAAAATTACCCTTGCCTCCTTCTTTTTCGCTAAAATAAAATTATTTTATTTTTTCTTATGAAAACAAAATCATCCCTTCCAAATACTGCTTTGCTTATCCTCTCACAGTGTCATTTTCTTAATTTGAGGATCATCAAATCTAAGCGTTGTCTTTTATAAATGCAAGTTTTTTTTAAACAAATATATAATAGCATATGAATTTTTAATAAATTTGATTTAAGGGTATTTTGAAAATTTGATTTTATATGACCTTGTCATACCAAACATAGTAATCAATATTACTATAATATTACATGTGTATACCAAATATAATAATCTATTCAGTGATAATATATCTTGTAAGTAATCTACATTACTATTCAGAATTACCTGGCAAGGGGAATGAGTTAATTATTTTTCTCTATTTTATTTTAAAGGATTAATTTTTTTTTCCTAAATTTAGATTAAAAAGAAAGAAGGAAAGTAAGTTTATAATTTTTAACGTATCTTTTCAATTTTATTCTTATAAATTAATTTAAATTTATGTTCTAGTAAAAGATATATTTATAATTTTATAACCATAATTTCTTTCCATCTTTTCTTTTTTTCTATACATCCAAATTAAGTGAACGTAAATTATCCTTCATCCTTTGATCTTAAATAAGAAAAGGCTAACAACTGTCTCTTCTTCTGCATTTTTTTCTCTTTTTTTTTTTCATCCTTATTCTCTTCTTTCTTTCCTTTTAAAGATCCAAAAAACCCCTAAGATCAGATATCTGATAATATGTATGAACTTATATACCTAATAACTCAAATCAAACAAATTTAATAACAAAAGTTAGATGTGAAAATGGAAATGAGATTACAGCATAAGACTGTGTCCTTTTCCCACTCTGATTCCAATTCTGGCTAATGCCCTCATTCTCTCAAAAAAAAAATTATACTAATCTTGGCAGCCAATAATATAATTTCTTGCAAAAGTTTTGTTTTGTTTTTTTTTATTATTATTTTAATGAGGATACTTTATATTCCACAGGATTTATGCAAATCTTAGTTCTCCCAAACATCATCCACCTTGACCCACCTGCGGATTCAAAGCCCAACACATAATAATTAATGCAGAGCCATTTAATTTGATTCAAGGTCTCGTTAACTGCAAGCTAGTTGATCTCCATGGCTAGCCACTTTCTATCAATGTTTCAGGTCGTGAAAGCCCATAAACTACGGTGAACGTGTACTTAATTTGGTCGAGCTTAGCAAATGTTTACGTACTCACCGACAATGTACCATGAACCATGGTACGCTATAAACAATATGAAACTAATTATAATAATCATGCAGTCTTGGTTGAACATTATTCACACGTTGGCATGAACTTGACCGATGATCAAGAAAAAACATGTTATTCTCCAAACTAAAAGTAAAAACTGACAACCTTTTAGTTTTGTGGCACAATAAAAATTAGATTTGTGCAAAACCTCATGATGGATTATTTTAGTCCCGCATTGGTTATATGCTAGATAATTCTTGAATGCTTATATAAAATTAAAGAATCCAAATAATACCTTCTGTTCAACTTTTTGGATGTGATTTTAACTTAGATACAAATTGAACTAAAGTAAACCCAAGAAACTTTAGGGACAGGTTTGTGATATTTGTGGATTAGATTGAATTTAGTATTGGATTTAAATTTGAATTCTTAGCTTGGACATTATGGCTTCAATAAGAAAGGCATATGAAAGTTCATGCTGATGAATATTCAGTCTTATGCTAATTATATACTAGAAAGTTTCTCAAAAATAAAAACTAGATCTTAGACAGGATTGAGAAGCTCAAATAATATACTACAGTGGCGGAATCCCTACTATACTAGACCACTTGTTACTTTTGATCTTAACAAATCCATGACTTTTGGATGGTGGAATGTAAATGTGACTACATTTTAGGACCATGGAATCTATTTCTTAACTTAAGCCTCTCATGCAATATGAATGCACGAAAATGCTTTTAACTCCATGTAAAGGTAATGCAGATTTTTATGTTTAAGACCGGCAGATCATCAGCCCTCTGGATAACTTTAGAGGTAGTTTTTGATGGCAGATTGACAAAACCACTCATGGGTAGCTTCACTCTAAACGATTTTCAGCCATTTTGTTGAATAATCCGTATAAATAAGAGCCAAGTTCATCAACTCTTGACAGGAGATCCATTCCAGTAGGCAACAATGCCTCTATGACCATCATCCATGTTTTCACAAGTTTGAACATAAGAATCTAATTACGAAGGCAAGCTTGATATCAACCGAACAAATCAAACATAACAGAAAAATGACATTCTGGAAATGTTTCATCTAGAGAACTGTTACTAGATCATCAATTGAAAGGTAGTAATGCAACACAGATGCATGCAGACTCCTAACAAGCGAGAGAGCAAGTCACTTATATTTGTAGAATTATGAAGAAAATATTCATAAATATTGGCTCAAACTTGCTATGTGATTCAAATGTGAGCTTTCATCTGTGGATCAGGAGACCCGAGCACCGACTAGTTGCCGCACAGTCATAGGAGATATATCCTTTGAATCACCATCAAGCAATCGCCGTGCTATAACAATATTTGCAGCATCACTAGGGTGGTAGGGATCCCAAAAGACATACTTTGATCGATCAATACAGATTGTAGAAGCTGGACCACATGGTCCCAAACCTCCAAATCGCCCTGATAGGGAGCAGCATGCAGTATCGGCCACATCAAAACCTGCAAGGACAAAATTAAATTTAACCCAACATAGACAAACAGTTTAAACACTGCTACAATGATTGCTTTGTGATATAATACCATAGGTCTTATGATTTTGGATGACATCTGCCACAATACGGTAGACATCAGCATACAATATATGTGCTCCTTCAAGGTTTGAGCTCAGCTCCATTACTATATCCTTCAGCCTCTTGTTGTAGTACTGAGCCATTTGATTTGGGAACTCTACACAGTTGCTGCCTGCTGATGGATTTATATCCCTCACATATGGGATGCAGCCTAGGGGTCCAACGTTTGCCACAATGATTTTCCTAGCACCCAAGAGATATAGTCTCTACAGGACATGGTAAAAAATCAAAAGTTGGTTGACATTGCCATCAATATCATCATCGAAAACATCAACAAGTTTATAACCATTTAAGCAATTTTTCCTGCCAGTAATCAGGTCAGCTATGAATAATAGTCTGAATTAAGAAAGCTCCATAAAATATGTAAGTGGAGTTTCCTGACTAGCTATAAACCTGGCATCAACTTTCTTGAAGTTTGGCACCAAGTTTCTAATTTAGGTAAACTTAGACAAGTAAAAATCTTGCCATTAATTCAAGAAGACAGTAGGCGCCTAGGGGGACCGAGTTTATTTTTCACAATATAAGTTCATGAAAAATAGGAAAAACTCTTACAAATTCCCCTAGACTTGGAAAGAGTCTAACATAGACATGCTGTACTTCTGTAGTTTTGTAGAATCAGAGGCATAGCTTATCAATAGACATAGGCAGGAATGCACAAGATATAAATTAAGAACAAGAGATTACTGTCAGTTGTGTCCTGAATTTTGAGATCATGGCCTCCACAAAGTTTTCTGGAGATACTACTGCTCTTTTAGGCACTGAAAGAACAGGAGTCAAGTAATTGACGATGAAATCATTAGATCCAATGGCAATAGAGAAAAGTGCATTCCTTAATAGACTCAAAGTTGCAGGCATTCCAAGGTTTGAGTTTATGTATTCCCTGGTATTTGCAAAGTCATCTATCTGTGCATCTAAATTAATACGATGACCCTGCAAAACATTAAGAAACCACTTATTTAACCAAAGATGAAAATGTATATATAGTGAAAAGCACCGAAAGGGATTTTTTAAAAGAAAAGCACTGAAAGGAATGCATTATACAGTTCACATAACAAATAAACATTTGATAACATGCAACTTTTTAGGGCATTTAGAGAAAAAGCACATGTTCATCCTTTTCTTTTGTCCCCTTCTTTTCTTCATTTTTCTTTCCTTTTTTTTTTTTACTTTTTTCTGGGAAATATGATGAGAATGTCACCTCCCAGGTTTGCAAATAGAACATCCCCCAATAAAGATGATATAAGTAGCAGTGTTTGAAAGAGAGGTTATCTTCTACCACAAAGAGAAAGTGAGGATATCCATGAGATTATATGCTGAACTAGAACTAGACATTGTTATGCTTGAAACAGTCATTCTATGGGATGCCAGTCAGGCAAAAAAGTTCCTCATCCTCCTAGCATGATGTCCTTCGTGCAATTCACAGAAACCGCTTTGATTCACAATCATGACAAACCAACTAAATGTCATATTGACAAGGCAAAGTTTTTTGTTAACTGACTGGCAGTCTGGTACCTCATAGCATTATTTTTCATTGAATTAGGATTCATCTCATACAGTGGAAAACTTTTTTGAAAAAAGACAAAAAAGAAACCTTTCGGAGAGCATAAAGTAATGACCATATCTGGACCACTAAGCCTTATCATCTGTACGTGGGGTTGGCTTAACAAATCCTATCTACTTATTTACTCCAACATAGACTGTCTAAAAATATGCAGGCAGAAATTATGAATCTACAAGCATCTTCCAGTTTGATATTTGACAACAGCATATGAGCTGATGAGCATCATGTAGCAATTGGCAAGAAAAAGCACATATAATAAAATTCATTTAAAAGTAATTATAATCACTATATATTAAAAGCAACCTTTTAAACTGACACTATAATAATGCTAGAATCATAAATATATCTTTCAAGATCCTCGGTTGTGTAATTTTTAAATATACCAACCTTACCGTACTATTTTTGCGACAATATCCACCTCCTGCAAAGAGAAAAAAAAAAAAAAAGGAAAACAGAAGAGTACACTTACATAAATTTTCCCTGTCTCATTAAGGATTCCTCCTCCTCCAGATGCATAATTGACACCTTTCAGTACCACGGGTCCAACAGTAGTTGGAGCCATGTAAGGAGGAGTGAAATCCGCTAATCCCAATTCTTGACCTAAGAGGTTCAAAAAAGAATTTAGCATGTAATGATTTCATCATAGCACATGGAACCAACAGGGAAAAACATAAGAAATATTCCATCGGATTAGAAGTTTTGCCTAGCATGTCTGCAATTGTTCGCCCATTGGTGAAACGCCCAGTTGGCTGATGAGTTGGAAATCAACACCATTTGGCACACGATTAGCTTTCGATAAAGTAAGAATATAATTATTGTTTCCAACATCAACCAATGAATCCCCAAAGACAAAACTAGCAGGTAAAGCATTTACAGAGCAGGTTCCTAACAAAAACAACCCATTATTATGCCAAAAAGGTTAAGAACGAACCGATTGTTGGAAGGAAAACCCATAAGTGAAGGTAATAAGATCACAAATAGAGGAAGGGAAAGGAAGAGTATTCTTCCTAATCAACGTTATATATTGCCAAAAGAAAGAGAAGTGAGAAAAACTAAGAAAGACAAGACTCTTCTTTGGAAAAAAAAAAAGCTTCTGCAAGAGATAGCAAAGTCAATAACAAGAAAAAAGTTGCTCAAGATGCTTGTTTTGTGTATCAGATCTTGGAGATGAAGGCCATATAAATCCAACTTTTTTCACTAGGAATGTAACTGGAGATGCACAACCACAAACATGCAGCCTCTATGGAAAATAGCAAAAGGCCAGAACCTCGATATCCAAAGAAATCTTATGCCTTTAGCAATCTACTCTAAGGTTGGCAACAAGAACGCCAAGCTTAAATAGAGGACCAAAATGCACTAACCATGAATGGAGGAGGACAACATCGAAACCAATCAGTGATAATAAATACTGCCTAACGTCGCTCTTCTTTCTTCTAACATTGATGCATGCTTTTGTATAAAGGGCACCAAACCTACCCATCTGTAAGTGATGATTTCATGTGAAGCCATAACAGCAAAGATAACTCTCCAAACCGGCTCACTGGGCAATTTCTTCAAAAGCGTAACGTGCAATACAACTTTAAAAAGTGCACAGAAAATAACACCACAGTGATAACATATTCAACGATGACACACCCAAAAGACTCAAATGCCAGAAAAGGGCAGCCCATACCTGCAGCTTTCCACTTTACCATGGGAGAAAGGGGAAACGAGATTGGCATTGAATGTGCGGCAGGATCAACACCCACCCGTGAGAAGATCCAGCTCGAGGGAGGGAAAGGGTGTCAACTCTGAGCCCAGGCCTGAGGCCATTGACATGTTTAACGGAGCGATCGAAGGGCCGGGAAGGGTGGCGGCGAGAGGATTCCACAGCCCCAGATATCCTCTGTTGTCCATTATGGCGGGAGTTGAAAGCTGTCACCGTTGCTTTTGTTTTGCCTCAGGGCAAGGGCTCGCCTCGCCAGAGCGTATTTAATTCGCGGCCTCCCTCCTACGAACCAACGGTCGAGTTATCTCAAATTTAAAAAACCAACGGCCACCAACCTCGCCGCTTAGCTTTGCTTCAAAAGCCACCGCTTGCCAACAGTCCATCCGTATGCATGTCTAAAATAAGAGATCATGCAAGGATTTTAATGCTGGGGTCTAATCCATGAAGCCAGTTATGGGAATATCAATGAACCTGAGTTGAGATCTGGGAACATATGACAAGTTTGGTTTAACCAGAGCATGGAAGAATTTGATTTGATGGATAACTCGGATTCTGTCTTATTAAATAAAGTGGTGTGGACTTTGCCCTCCTTAATATAAAAATATGGAAAATAGAGAGTGAGTATTATCGGGATTTTGCCATCATGATCGCTTGAACTTGATGGTTTTTATTGGCCGATGAAGGAGACTTTAAATAATCTTTTAGATTTTTATCTATAAGATATGGTTATAATAAAGAAAAAGATTAAAGGTTATTCTTTGTGATGACGCTCAATCACCTATCCTGGACGTCGAGAATGGAATGCTTCTTCAGGCTCTTCTTCACCAGGTTACCTGCAGAAAAGTCCCAGGACCGAAGGGGGGTCTCCGATGGGACCCTCCGATGCCCAAGTTAGCAACTGAGGTCCCAGCTGAAAAGGAGCTCGAGTGAGCCCTTTTTAGTATGAGAAAGGAGGTCTCTCAGAGGAGGGATTCCTTCCTGAATGCTAAGGCCGTGATTTTGGGGATTATCGTGCATACTTGTTTACTGGGTGGATTCATCTTTTTATAGGGGTTGACCCTGGCATGATCACGTGGGATCGCGTGAGGAGGGAATGTCTGCGGAGTTCTTGGGAGGTGCGTGAATCTGCGCTGGTTGGTGGGTCATGTCTCATCGGAAAGGGAGAAAGCGGCGGTTGGTGGGCTAAGTCCCATCAGTCAGCGGGGCTGTTGGGTAGTTGGGTCTAGTCCCATCAACAACGTGGCCAGTAGTAGGTGGACCTGGCATTGTCAGGCGGCGTGAGTCAGAGAGGCGGTTTCTTGAACTGTTAGGGCCATGCTGGGGAGAACTGGGACACCTTGACCCTCCCGGGGGAGTCGAGGCTGGACCCGGCTGGCCAGGGGCGGCCGGGGCCGACTCGGAGGGCCTGGAGACGCCGGGGCCGAGAGGGGCCGGCTAGGAATGGTCGGGGCCGACTCGGCGGGCTTGGAGAGCTTGAAGATGCCGGGGCCGAGAGGGGCTGGCTAGGAATGGCCGAGGCCGACTTGGCGGGCTCGGAGATGCCGGGGCCGAGAAGGGCGACCAGGAAGGGTCAGGGCCGACTCGGCGGGCTTGGAGACGCTGTGGTCGAGAAGGGCCGACCAAGAAGGGTCGGGGCCGACTCGGCGGGCTTGGAGACGCCGTGGCCGAGAAGGGCCGACTAGGAAGGGTCGGAGCCGACTCGGCGGGCTTGGAGAACTCGAAGATGCCGGGGCCAAGAGGGGCCGGCCAGGAATGGTCGGGGCCGACTTGGCGGGCTCGGAGACGCCGGGGCCGAGAAGGGCCGACCAGGAAGGGTCGGGGCCGACTCAGCGGGCTTGGAGACGCCGGGGCCGAGAAGGGCCGACCAGGAAGGGTCGAGGCCAACTCGGCGGGCTTGGAGAACTCGAAGATGCCAGGGCCGAGAGGGGCCGGCCAGGAATGGCCGGGGCCGACTTGGCGGGCTCGGAGACGCCGGGGCCAAGAAGGGCCGACCAGGAAGGGTTGGGGCCGACTCGACGGGCTTGGAGGTGTCGGTCTTGGAGGTGCCGGTCTTGGAGGTGTCGGCCTTGGAGGTGCCGGCCTTAGAGGTGCCAGCCATTGAGGTGTCGGTCTTAGAGGTGTCAGCCTTTGGGGCCGTCGGCCTTGGAGGTGTCGGCCTTTGGGGCCGTCGGTCTTGGAGCCATCGGTCATGGAGCCGTCGGCATTGGAGCCATCGGCCTTGGAGGTGTCGGCCTTTGGGGCCGTCGGTCTTGGAGCCGTCGGCCATGGAGCCGTCGGCTTTGGAGGTGTCGGCCTTGGAGCCGAGGTGGCCGAGCGGGGCGAGGCCGATTGCCGAGGGCGTGGTGGGCCGCGGCCGACGCCAAGATCGATGTAAGGTGCGGCCAACGTTGAGACCGACGCCGTTGTCAATGTGGGCCGTCCAAAATTTTTATTTTTCATGGGGTCAACTGGCCCATCAAATGCCCCCCACACTCCTTGAGCTTGCGCACCCCGCATCAGCTAAGCGAAAGGAGTGTAGAACTTTTACCTTGGCATCTGCTCTTTCATGTTAACTTCAACCATGATTCCTTCTAGGTGGAGAAACCCCTTTCCTCTTGCGCTTCCTTGTATGGACGTCTGCGTGCCTTCTTTGGCTAGCTGAGGGCAGCTAGTAATCCTCTCCCAACGCGGAGTCTGGAAGTCTTTTGAACCCCGGAGGGTGACCTGAGAGTTGAGAGTCGTCAGGTTCCTTTTGAACCGCCTCAGGGGTGTGGGAACCGCTGCGAGGGGCGACTCACCGGGTACAAAGCCTTTAGGGTCTTAACCACTCGGGGGGTTTGTGAACCGCTGCGAGTGGTGTCCCGTGGGCCGAGATGCCGGTGAGCTCCTTTTGAACCATCTTGGGGGTTTGTGTGCCGCCCAAGTGGCGACTCAGCCGGGTACGGAGCCTTTAGGGTCTTAACCTACTCGGGGCACCGTCGTGCCAGGGCCAAGTGGTGTCTCGTGGGCCGTGATACCAGTGAGCTCATTTTGAACCAACTTGGGGGTTTGTGTGCCGCCCAAGTGGCGACTCAGCCGGGTACGGAGCCTTTAGGGTCTTAACCTACTCGGGGGCACCGCCATGCTGGGGCCGAGTGGTGTCCCATGGGCCGCGATGCTAGTGAGCTCCTTTTGAACCATCTTGGGGGGTTTGTGTGCCACCCAAGTGGCGACTCAGCCGGGTACGAAGCCTTTAGGGTCTTAACCTACTCGGAGGCACTGCCATTCCGGGGCCGAGTGGTGTCCCATGGGCCGCGATGCCAGTGAGCTCCTTTTGAACCATCTTGGGGGTTGTGTGTATTGCCCAAGTGACGACTCAGCCGGATACGGAGCCTTTAGGGTCTTAACCTACTCGGGGGCACCACCGTGCCAGGGCTGAGTGGTGTCCCGTGGGCCGCGATGCCCGTGAGCTCCTTTTGAACCATCCTGGGGGTTTGTGTGCCGCCCAAGTGGCGACTCAGCCGGGTACAGAGCCTTTAGGGTCTTAACCTACTCGGGGGCACCGCCATGCCGGGGCCGAGTGGTGTCCCGTGGGCCGCGATGCCGGTGAGCTCCTTTTGAACCAACCTGGGGGTTTGTGTGCTGCCCAAGTGGTGACTTAGTCGGGTACGGAGCCTTTATGGTCTTAACCTACTCGGGGGCACCGCCATGCCGGGGCCGAGTGGTGTCCCGTGGGCCGCGATGCCGGTGAGCTCCTTTTGAACCAACCTGGGGGTTTGTGTGCCGTCCAAGTGGTGACTCAGCCGGGTACAGAGCCTTTAGGGTCTTAACCTACTCGGGGCACCATCGTGCTGGGGCCGAGTGGTATCCCGTGGGCCGCGATGCCGATGAGCTCCTTTTGAATCAACTTGGGGGTTTGTGTGCCACCTAAGTGGCGACTCAGCCGGGTACGGAGCCTTTAGGGTCTTAACCTACTCGGGGGCACCGCCATGCCGGGGCTGAGTGGTGTCCCATGGGCCGCGATGCCGGTGAGCTCCTTTTGGGAGACTTGGTCCTCTGGCGCAAGGGAGAACAGGCTGCTGTGTCAGAAAGGGCCTCCTTTATTACTTCACGCTCCAGAGGAATACATCATTGATAATACTGGCAGAGGTTATCCGCATTTCAGGTACGTGGAATGGGTTTCCCGTCGAGTTCCTCTAATTTGTATGCCCCCTGTGAAGTGTTTCGGTGATGCAGTAGGGTCCCTCTCAGGAAGTACATTACTCGGCGCCTCCTTCCCCCTCGGCCGTTTAGGTGCAGAAGCTGATCCCCAGGATATCATCCTGACTGTCCGCTCAGTGGGGGCATTGCCGACCGGGGCTTGGACAGGCAGGGCCCCCATGATGGCTGGTAGCGGCTGTGGCATCTTTTGGACATATTTGCCGAGGTATCCCCTTTGAATAAGCTCCTCGATGGCCCTCTTCAGGTTGTAGCAGCTGTCGATCGTAGCCGTAATCCCGGTGAAAACGGCAGTAGCGGCTCTTGTCGTGGGGAGGACCTTTCTTCATGGGAGGAGGACGTTGGAGATAAGACCCACCCTTGATCTCCATCAGAATGTGGGATCGAGGAGCTAGAAGAGGCGTGAGCTTACTTTCGTCGGGGACGGGGCTCCGACGCCTGTTCTCGGAACGACGAGGTGGGTCAGCTCGCCTGTGTCGAAGGGGTCCACTGGGCTCGGGGAAAGCAGGCTTGTGGCTGGAGTTTCTTGAAGATTCCCGGCGGGTGAAGTCGGCTTCATCCGCGCGGATGTATTTCTGAGCTCAGAGGAGGAGATCGGAATAAGAGCTTGGGGGCTTCTTATCCAAGGAGAAAGTGAAGCGGGACGGGAGGAGTCCTCGCTTCAATGCCAGTGTTGCCACCGCATCATCGAGATGGTAGACCTCGAGGGCGGCGGCCTTGAACCGGGACACAAAGTCCGCAGAGACTCTCCCTCCTTCTGACGGACGGAGAAAAGACTGTCGGCTACCCTTGGGATTCGCCGGCAGGCGTCGAAGTGTGCCAGAAAGGCTTTCTCCAGCTCCTGGAAGGAGTCGATGCTGTGAGGGGGCAATCGTGAGTGCCATGCACGGGGGCCTTCCGCAGGGTAGCGGGGAAGGCTTTGCAGAGAAGGGTGTCTGAGGTGCCCTGGATTTGCATCATTGCTTTGTAGCTCTCGAGATGATCGAGAGGATCCGTCGTACCATCGTACGGGTCTATCTGAGGAAAGCAGAACCTGGAGGGGACTGGTTCCTCCAATATCCGGCGGGTGTAAGGAGGACGAGTGTCGAACTCTTCCTATGGCTGATGGTTGATCTTCTTGGCGAGCTCATCGAGGCACCTGTTGTACTCCTCCAGGCGTTCCTCCGCTTGGCGGCTGATCGTCGGGGCCCTCCGAGATGGCTCAGAGGAAGAAGAAGAAGAAGAGTAGAAGGAGATGGAGACGGAAGTCGGGACTTCCGTCTGGGTTCCTCGTGATGATGTGGCTCGGGAGGAAATTTATTGGGGCCGTGGTCGGGGGACCATGGCCGCTTGGAGGGCTTGCGTCGAGGCTTCCTAGGGGAAACCTGACGTCGGCCGATCTCTCACCGACCGGCCTCCCGCCGAGGGGAACCTCCCCTCACCGACTGTTGACTGGCGAGGGGAGCAGTCTGATGCTGGATGGCCACGGACTGTTGTTGCTGGAGCCCATGGACCATGGCGGTGGTTCTGGACTTGCTGGGAAAGAGTCGCGAGCCGCTCCGCTGTTTGATCGATGGCCTCCGGCGGCGGGCAGGCAACTGGAGGGTTGGTAGCAGGGGGATTGGCCTCTTGCTGCCTAGCTGGCGGGAGAGCCCTGCTGGACAGCTGACGGAGGCATCCTGAGCTCGCGTCACTACCATGGCTTCTTGAAGAGAAGAGGGGGAGAGTGTCTCGCCTACCGAGATGTAGCACAGGGAGAACGTTCGCTACTTTCTCTTATCCCCCTTCCTGGCGCACCAATCTGATGACGCTCAATCACCTATCCTGGACGTCGGGAACGGAATGCTTCTCCAGGCTCTTCTTCACCAGGTTACTTGCAAAAAGTCTCAGGACCGGAGGGGGTTCTCCGGTGGGACCCTCCGACGCCCAAGTTAGCAACTGAGGTCCTAGCTGAAGAGGAGCTCGAGTGAGCCCTTTTTAGTATGAGAAAGGAGGTCTCCCAGAGGAGGGATTCCTTCCTGAATGCTAAGGCCGCAATTTTGGGGATTATCGCGCATACCTGTTTACTGGGTGGATTCACCTTTTTATAGGGGTTGACCCTGGCATGATCACGTGGGATCGCGTGAGGAGGGAATGTCTGTGGAGTTCTTGGGAGGTGCGTGAATCTGCGCTGGTTGGTGGGTCCTATCCCATGGGAAAGGGAGAAAGCGGCGGTTGGTGGGCTAAGTCCCATCAGCCAGCGGGGCTGTTGGGTAGTTGGGTCTAGTCCCATCAACAACATGGCCAGTAGTAGGTGGACCTGGCATTGTCAGGCGGCGCGAGTCAGAGAGGCGGTTTCTTGAACCGCTGGGGCCATGCTGGGGAGAACTGGGACACCTTGACCCTCTCGGGGAGTCGAGGCTGGACCCGACTGGCCAGGGGCGGCCGGGGCCAACTCGGAGGGCTTGGAGACGCCGGGGCCGAGAGGGGCCGGCCAGGAATGGCCGGGGCTGACTCGGCGGGCTTGGAGAGCTCGGAGATGCCGGGGCCAAGAGGGGCCGGCCAGGAATGGCCGGGGCTGACTCGGCGGGCTCGGAGATACCGGGGTCGAGAAGGGTCGACCAGGAAGGGTCGGGGCCGACTCGGCGTGCTTGGAGAACTCGGAGATGCCGGGACCGAGAGGGGCAGTCCAGGAATGGCCGGGGCCGACTTGGCGGGCTCGGAGACGCTGGGGCTGAGAAGGGCCGACCAGGAAGGGTCGGGCCGACTCGGCGGGCTTGGAGATGCCGGGGCCGAGAAGGGTCGACCAGGAAGGGTCGGGGCCGACTCGGCGGGCTTGGAGAACTCGGAGATGCCGGGGCCGAGAGGGGCCGGCCAGGAATGGCCAGGGCCGACTTGGCGGGCTCGGAGACACCGGGGCCGAGAAGGGCCGACCAGGAAGGGTCGGGGCCGACTCGGCGGGCTTGGAGGTGTCGGTCTTGGAGGTGCCGATCTTGGAGGTGTCGGCCTTGGAGGTGCCGGCCTCGGAAGTGTCGGCCTCGGAGGTGCCGACCTTGGAGGTGCCGGCCATGGAGGTGTCGGTCTTGGATGTGTCGGCCTTTGGGGCCATCGGCCTTGGAGGTGTCGGCCTTTAGGGCCGTCGGTCTTGGGGGCCGTCGGTCTTGGAGCCGTCGGTCATGGAGCTGTCGGCCTTGGAGCCATCGGCCTTAGAGGTGTCGACCTTTGGGCCGTCGGCCTTGGAGCCGTCGGCCTTGGAGGTGTCGGGCTTTGGGGCCGTCGGTCTTGGAGCCGTCGGTCATGGAGCCAACGGCCTTAGAGCCGTCGGCCTTGGAGCCGAGGTGGCCGAGTGGGGCGAGGCCGATTGCCGAGGGCGTGGTGGGCCGCGGCCGACGCCAAGATCGAGGTGAGGCGCGGCTAACGTTGAGACCGACACCGTTGTCAAGGTGGACCGTCCAAAAATTTTATTTTTCATGGGTTCAACTGGCCCCATCACTTTGCAACAACATTACCATTACCAATTACCATGATCTCAAGACAATACAATGAAAAAGGTCAAGATAGAACTATAAAAATATCATGAGGACTTAGGGATTTCTCATGTGAGAAAATTTTGAAAACCTGTGTGCTGTATATATATTGTAAAGACTAAAAAGTAATACTACAGGACCCCAATCTTGGAATTAACAAAAGCCCTTACAATTAGAATGCCATCTAACAAGTTGAGATTGCTACTATTCGCATAATTATAAGCATGTTTGAAGTAATTATGTTGAAGTAATTAATGATTGTGAATTAAAAATCTATTTTAAAACTTGTTTTCTAATAAATGACGCAAGGAGTTGCATCCATTGCATGCTAGATGATCCTTATATTCAAGTAGCTTAGGCAAACATTTTTTCTTGTTAGCTACATGATCTATAAGTAACATGAAAAATTTGTTCTCGATGAGTATTTTGTATTGATGCTGTAGGCTGCGGAAACTGTGATGGCTGTAATGAAAAATGCAGCCCACGGTGCATCAAATAGGAAGAGCATGCAATGAAGGCAAGAGCTGACTGGTCCTTCCCTAAAATTCTAGATAGATATTTTAGTTATTATGTCTTTTTTTTTAACTATGGAAAATGACAATCCAATTAGATATTTTATGCCTTCAAACCAAGCTATCGAGTCAAATCTATTTTAAATTAACTACTGGACCTACACTTAAACATCCACATTCATTACCAAGTATCGTTCATATGTTCCCTCCTTAAAAGTTAATATCAAAAAATCCAAGATAAATATGTACAACTTATTGGTGTGTGCCCTATCATTTGTTCTGTAGCTACTGTTTTATGATCTATATTGCAAAAAATTACTGCTGACATAAAAAACCAATTGAAGGACTTAAAATTCTAACAAAGATGATGAGATAAATGATGAGATAGAAATTGAAGTGGACCTTGATCTATTTGGCCTTACATAGGAGAGCTTTGTGTCCAGATTAATGCTACTATGGAGGCAGAGGAAGAACATGAGAAGTATTGATGTTGTTTAGCTAAGGCCCTTCAATGCTCAAGTTAATGAAAGAGAAGTGAGGAAGCCAAGGGCGGTCCTTATAGTTGTCTTATTCTTAGTAAATTAAGAATAAGATAGGTAGCACAGCAAGGGCTTACAATTAGGGGAGGTGCTGTGATGAATGGAAACATAAGCAGGAAAGAGAATCCAATAGCAAGAGAAGAAAAAATTCCTTTCCTCGAGCAAGGCTTCTTCTTATAAGGGGCTCTAGTTGCGGCACCCAAGGTGGGCCCAGTAATGGTAGCATGTCTGGCTTTGGTAGCAAGGTCAGCCATAAGATTGCTTCATCTATCATAGATTATACTTATTGCATAGAGATTGTGCATAAGAGTAGTTTTCATCAAGTCTTGTCCACTGGTCTTATGGGTGAGATAGTCAAGCTTTACTAGTCATACCTTTCTAACATTATCCAGTCATCATAGGTGGTGGTGATGGGGCTTAGTGTCCACATGCTCTTATGATAAGAGGTTAGCTTAATATCAACTAATATGACTCTTATCAGATTCACTCCACTCCCAAAGTTGAGATGGCATGCTCAGGCAAGGGAGTAGATTTAAATGAGCACTGGATTTTGCTTGGAATGAGGTTATTCTTTTGAGGTGGGCTTTTGAGCCTTCTTTGATGCCTTGAGCCTTGGGCTTGTGACTTCTTTGAGAGTGCTTTGCAAATAGCCTCTGCAAGCTCTTTTTTCCTATGATGAAGTGCTCTTACGAACTATTAGTTTTTCTCTATTCTTTATTTTAGGATGTTATGGAGTGCTTGTTAGGCCTAAGGATATGCTATCTAGCTCTTTTGGTACAAAACGAAGGGGATGCTTCTTTATGATCTAATGGTGACGATGAGTCCACATTAAATGTCGGGACCATGAGTTATTTTTTGGCCCCTTTTAATGTGCCTTCATCTCTTGCCTTGAGGAGGTGAGACAAACAATGTAGCTTTAAATTGGGCATGGGATTGATGGCTGATGGGCAATAATTTATAGCTTTAAAACAAGTACCTTATCCCTTCAATTGCTCTTTTGTTATATCCACTCTTGGTGCTTTTAGAACTTTCAAATTTTCTTGATTTATTTAGCTCTTCTAATATATTCTGCTTTGTGAGCGCATTTCTTCTTCCTTAATCTTTCTTTAGCACTAGTTGTCCTTTCTTTTTTCCTTGCACAGGTGGTAATGTTGATTCCTAGAGTTCCCTATCTCGCCAAGAATATATCATCTTAATTTTTATTAGTGTAAATCAGGGAGCATACCACTAGAAAGAAATGATAGATAGGGCTTAACCAAGAAAAAGTAACCAATGAGGGTTCGATGTTATCCAATCTTCTAATTTTGCCATCCAAGAAAGTGATGCTTCATGTGGAAGGCCCACCTTTGGTGCCATCTGCTAATCTACCTAAAAAAACTCTACTTAAAAAAAAAAAGAGAAAGTAGATATACCGAAAATCACTTAGAAGAACTCTTCTCATCGAGTAAGAGAAGGTAGTCTACTCGATCAAAAAGTTGACTTAGTACCCAGTTTCCTATCATAAGAGCATATGGTTTCTAGGGCATATCATCGTCATGTGTAGTGATACGATATCAAAAGGACCATGGCTACCAAAGCCCCCTAATCATCCGTTTACTAAAGTAGTAAATAAGACCTGATAGTAACCACCTTTATGCATATCCTGTACCAGAAATATGGCCTACGATAAGTGAAGCATTCCCATCACTGACCTCACTATCAGAGCCAAACACACCATAGTTACTGAGACTGCTTTAGGTACAAGGATCAGAGCCCACCTATATAAAGAAACCTAAACTCAAAGAAAAGAGATTTTTTCTTGTCCCCACCATTGGATTCTCTTTCCTACTCCTATTCTCATTTTTCTTGACACCTTTTTTGTTGTAAGCCCTCACCACTTACCTTATTCTTCATTTCTCAAGAATAAGATAGACTATAAGATTCGTCATTGTTCTCCTCATTTCTTCTCCATTACCAATTTGAACATCGAATGGTTTTAGTCAGGTAGCCCTTGGCATCCTTATACTCTTTCTCTATCCTTGCAGGAGCATCGGTCTAGACCTAAAGCTCCCCTTTGCAAAGTTGGGCAAATTGAGGTTCACTTTAATCTTCAGCTCATCATCCATCTCATTAACCTTGTTTGTGTTCAAGGTCCCTTAACGGGATTTTGATGCCACTTACATATTGAAAGAAGTAAGTAGTCATCTAGGTTTGAGAGCTGCCTTACTAAGTTCGTAAAAAATAATTTTATCCATTAATGTGAAAACAAAAAAAAATGTCAACATATATAATTATGACCATAACTGATGCTGAATATCTGAGTTTATCTTGCGGGGATCATATTCTTTATAACTATCTCCCGAGATGATACTTGAAAAGAATTTCCATTTCCATGTATTATCTAAGTAAAGAAGAGTAAATGTAAGCATCTTATAAAATAAGAGCCACTAATAATTGGATAGAGTTAATCCATCGACCATTATAATGTCAGTGCTATGATTCCATGAACATTTATTTGCTCCCAAAATGCTACTTTGAGAAGGAGATTTATGTAGGTTATTATTAAAAGAATTTTAAAAGAAGGAAGTTTAGGTAGGTTATCAATAAAAGGAATTTAAAATTATGATATTTTAAAATAATTTCATATTGCATATTAAATTAAACATATATACTTAAATACAAATCTTTATCTTAGATATTATAATTTCATAGGATACTTATTTTATTAAGTGAATAAAGTTTAAGGATGGGACTTAGGTGTGGTTCCTAGGTATTTACTATGCAGTTCTCCACTTAGCAAGTGATATATATGCCATTATCCAACTTAAAAAGTGACATATATCTCTTAAACTATATTAGAAAAAATGATGACTGTTGCCGCCGGGATCCGTCCTTTGACTCGGGCGCAGTCGATCTCCAGTGGGCGGACCTGTACACAAGTCCTCGCGCGAGAGGCATTGGGGGTGGCCCTCTGCGGAAGACCCTCCGACGCTCAAGTCAGTGGGAGGAAATCGGTGATCAACCAGAAAACGGGGAGGTGGATCTCTCCGGGAGGCCTCTCTGGGGGCGGCCAATCGGGAGCTCTAGAAGGTAAGAGCACTGACGAGCTGCCAGTGAGAGCAGGAGAGTGAGAGTGCGGGTGTAAGTGCGCATGTGCGTACCTGAGGGAATCTGGGAGTGTCCCATTTATAGACTGTCACCTGGATCTTGAGCGCCTTCTGGAAGGTTCAGAGGTTGTTAAGATATGGGGGTGGATCGAATCAGGCCATTGTGGGGCCGTTGGGATCCGCATCTTGTCTGTTAGGGGATCGACGGCCAGGAGAGCTCCTTGATGGCTTGAGATCTGGTTGAGTAGACCTGGGGTAGCTACGATAGGTTCTAGGCCACTTCTCGACATGATTCCTTGTCTAGGATGTTGTTATGGTAGGCCTGGGCTCTCCCACGTCAGGTTCCACGGAGGTAGGTATCGGATCGTGGATCGCTTGATGAAGCTGGGCCGTGGAGACTCGGGGGGAGCCGAGCTATGGAAGCTCGGGAGAGGCCGAGCTATGGGTGCTCGGGGAGGCCGAGCTATGGGAGCCTGGGAAGGCCGAGCTACGGGAGCCTGGGGAGGCCGAACTACGGAAGCCCGAGAAGGCCGAGCTACGAAAGCCCGGAGAGGCCGAGCTACGGAAGCCCGGGAAGGCCGAGCTACGGAAGCCCGGGAAGGCCGATCTACGGAAGCCGGAGAGGCCGAGCTACGGAAGCCCGGGAAGGCCGAGCTACGGAAGCCCGGAGAGGCCGAGCTACGGAAGCCCGGAGAGGCCGAGCTACGGAAGCCCGGGAAGGCCGAGCTATGGAAGCCCGGAGAGGCCGAGCTACGGAAGCCCGGAGAGGCCGAGCTATGGAAGCCCGGGAAGGCCGAGCTACGGAAGCCCGGAGAGGCCGAGCTATGGAAGCCCGGGAAGGCCGAGGGGGGGAGGTTGGTCTTAGTCTCATCGCACGGATATTGATGCAATGACGATTTTATCCTCCAGCACATGCCCTCCACTCCCTAGTTCGAAGCGTAGGTTCGGGCATAGGGAGTATAAGTCCAGGTGGCACGTTCCGGATGGGGCGTTTGGTTTAGACAGTCCGTGCAATGATGCCCTAATTAATGCGACAGGGTCATCATGCCTTCGGGGGTAAGGCTCCTCCAAGAGTGACGGTTGGGAATACGCCATGTTGCGAATCCCGATCGATCCGGCGTTTGTCGAGGTGGTTCCGGACGCCTCGGGCGAGACGCCCCGTCTTCTCAAAGCAGCTTCCTTGACGGGGAAGCAAAGCGACAGCCGCACTATATATGCATGTTTGCAGCATCCTTTCATTTGTCTTTGAAGAGTTTCGCTCTCCGCCCTTTGCGACACTCGCCGTTTCGCCTGGTGTTTTCTCAGTTAAGATGGCGATGAGTCCCGACGATGTGGTTTCAGAGATCGCCGCTGAGGATTGGGAAGGATTCATCAGAGGTATGGCATGCCCTCAGATGTTGTTCTGCGGGCGCTGGAGTCTGGAGATAGGGTCTCGCAGATCTGGAGTCTGGGGTCTTCGTTTATGAAGACAGCTTGAAAGCAGGTTTTCGTTTCCCTCTCCATCCCTTGGTGAAGGAAATCATGACTCATTATAACATCTGCCCGGCGATGGTGGCCCCAAACAGTTGGCGAAGCATCATCGGATTTATCTCAATGTGCCACAAATTCAAATTATCGCCACTCTTCCCCTTTTCCGCGCTTGCTACCATCTGATACCTGGGAGGAAATCAGAGTGGCCCTACATTGGACCCCGGAGGTCCTTCAACGTTATTGTGGATAAGCCGTCCTCCATTAAGGGATGGAAGAGCCGGTTTGTTATCGCAGAGGGGAACATTGGTTCCGACTTCCCTCGAAAATGGGGAAACTTTGTTAGGGATGCGGAAACGCATCCAATTTTGTCAGCGCAGGAGGAGAGGGATTGGACGTCCTTCGCAATGGCCAAGTGTTTTCGGCCAACGACCTGTTATCGGAGGGGCCCTCTTCGCAGCCGGGCTCAGCCCCCTGGACCGCAAGGTGAGTCCTCCCTTTTACCTTTTTCGCTGTGTATTTTCTCGATGAATGTGTTTGGATCTGATCGTGTGTGTTTCATTCTTTCAGCCAAGAGGTCGGCATTGTCGAGCCTCGCCAAGAGGAAGAGAGGAAAGCGCCCAGGGGAGAGCAGCGGCGCGGATAGTGGTAGGCCCGAGAAAAGGGCTCATACCTCCGCAAGAAGCCCGCCGGACGCCGGAGCGTCACGACAGGAGCGCCGGGGGCGAAGGAGGATCCGGGGAGGTGTGATCCCTTGCCCTCTGTGTGGAGATATCGGACAGTTCAGATGAGGCTCCGTTGGCTCGTCCGACCGCGTCCCCTTGAAAGAGGAACCGCGATGGATTGGCGGAAGTGGTCGTTTCTGGGGGGCCTTCCGTCTCCGCGGGACCACTACTGGCTCCAGTAGGAGAGGGAGAGGGGCAGCTGCAGCCGAGGAGGTTCAGGGAGAGCTCCCTCTTGGTCTCTCTGCAGGGGAGTCCGGTGGTAGTGAGCCGGGTCGCTCGCGGTAGTTCAAGAAGCGGGCCAGATAGAGGCTTCGGCGGAGCCTGCAGGGGAGGCGCAAGTGACGACGGAAGGAGGCGCGATGGAGGGAAGCAAGGGGGTCCCGCATGGACTCCTTCGAGAAGGATTTTGGGGAGGCTGGCGCTTGGGCTGGCCGAATTATCCGGAAGACCCAAGCCAGGGCCTTGATGGAAGAGGCTGGGAAGCTTGAAGGCCTCTCCGGAGGTCGCCCAGTTGGTCCTCAGGGGGAAATGACCAGCCCGGTAGCTCGAACGCTGGGTGTTGAGGAGGCGTTTTCTGCCTTAATGAGGTCGGCCTTGTATCCGGGTGCAGATCCTTCGGCGGACAAGTTTGCAGATTTGGAGTTGGTTGATGCTGCGTTCGGGCAGCAAGGCGTGGCTGAAAGTATCCATCTCCTTCCCGATATCGACAATACGACCCTGATGAGGATGACCGGGCCTATGCCTCGCGGGTGAGTTACCATTCCTGGGTAGTGGATACATTCTGGCTGACTTAACTCTCATTCATTCACTTTTTGCCTGCAGAGTGTTTTGCTTTCTCGGGCGATATGCTGGCGTCTGAGTTTGGCGACGGGGGCCAGCATTCAGGCCAGGAGAGACAACGCCGAGCTCCATCGCGACTGAAGGTGTCTGAGAAGTTCGAGGAACTTATGGCATTAGTATAGGGTTTGAAGGGGATGAAGGCGGCACACCAGGTCGCCCTGGCCGAAGTGTCCAAGCAAAAGCGTAAAGTGGAGGAGTTGCAGGAACTCCTGGCGAAGAATGACAACGCGTGCTTGGAGCTGGCTAGAGTTGAGTCGAAACATTCCGCGGAGGTGGCGGCGATGCGGCGGGAACATAGTGAGAGTTTGGGTCGGCTGGGAAGGGAAGCTGCCGACGAGAGAAAGCCTGACCAGAATGCTCGGCGAAGTGGAGGAGAACTGAAGCGGCGCGATAGCGAAATCGCCGACTTAAGGGAGGCGCTAAATGGCACCAAGGGATGATAGCTCGGGTGAGCAACGAGCTATCCCAAGCCCGGGAGGAGGTCGAAGCCAAGCAGTTGAGGATTAATACTCTGCAGGAGAGAGTCGAGCTGGTCGGGCTGACAGAACAAGGGCCAGGGGTGAGGCTGAGGAGCTGGCCAAGAGGTTGGCCAG